>JAODAL010015336.1:0-84255 GCA_025379985.1 Phyllomedusa bahiana | reverse complement strand
TTCACTATCCCGGGTCTTGTACCACAGCCTGACCCTTAAACCTGCATCAACCCACAAATTAAAAAGTGCCAGAAGGCAGTATGATTTGAACCATCATGTTACTTGAACTGGACATTGAATATCCCTGTCCTGGAACGCAGCATGAGCCCCAAACCTGTATGACCCGCAGATTTAAAAAAGTGCCGAAAAAGGAGTCTTTGAACCACAATTTTAGTTTCACTGGACATTGACTATACCTGTCCTGGACCGCAGTATGACCATTAAACCTGTCTGACCCCCAGATTAAAAAGTGCCGGGAAAAGGAGTCTGTATCTGTTATGTTTTCGTATAATACACTGTATTTTTTGCACCTTTCAATTCACCTGTGGTGACTATAGAATTGCTGTTTTAAGATTTACGTGGATGCTGCGTCAATGAACAAAGCTGGGTGCGCAAAAGTCAAAAAACACCTAACTGTGATGTTTTCGTACGATACACAATATTTTTGGCAACAAACAACCTGTGCTGACTACAAGATTGCTGTATTGTAATTTAACTGCAAGGTGGATATATTAACAGTCACAGGTGTAATGGTAAAATTGAAAATGAACACCTATCTGAAATGTATACTGATAATAAAAGTGGAGTTTTGCAGCTAACAAAGAGACCTGCAGTTACTAGAAATGATGTGTATCCAATATAAGTTCAGGCTGCCCAATATCCAGGAAATATTTCAATAGCAAACTGTTAATAATAAAGATATTCCACTACAATGTCTACACTAAGTTTTGGGTGAAACTTTATCCAGTGTTCTTTATAGATAGAGCTTGTCTGTGTTCGCGCGCAGGCCCCTACCCCTCCCGCTCCCACCGCCGTGAATTTACAGCGGTAGATGCTGCTTTAAAATTCTCTAGCTAACTACATAAAATCTTCAAATCTCTAATCTAACTAAATTGGAAGGATCACAGCTAATAGTAGAGGTTTCTCTGTGCAGAAATAGACTAATTTCGCTGAGCTGTTTGGCCCACAGGGGAGAGCGCAGGTCCTATCCCTATGAGACGCTGAGAGACACTGAGGCTGAAACAGGAAACGCTGTTCTATGTAAAACGAGGTCATGTGATTTTTCCAGCCAATCGCAACCATACACATCCCAGTCATGACGTCGCACACACATCTCACCCTGCTCTATTCTGTAATCTGATTTGCTGGCCGCCAAAATTACAGGAAGCGCCGAAAAAGGCGCGATCTTAATAGATGATGCTCAGATTTTAACCTTAATTATCGCATGATCTGGAAATTTTGATCACCATAAAAACCTTGCCGATTTCAACTTTGTCGATAAAAATCGCTCAACACTATTCATTACCTATTACACTGTGCCATAGGTGTACATACATGGCAGCTGCGGAAACCTGCATGAGGCTTCAGTTGCCATTGAAAGCAATTACCCCCCTGCAATCATGTTGTGCATGGAATATGAGAGGGATGAGCATTCAACAGTGATTGCCGCGTCATCTAAATTGTTTACACAGCAGGAATGGAGCCGGTTCCATCCCTGCTGTTAGCAGTGGCTGCTGGCTGTACTGATCAGCCACTGTCCACCGCTGTACAGCACTATCTCAGGCTGGCAGGAGACTGGAGTGGGGGGATGCTGCGGGACTCCAGCGGCTGGGTTTAATCCCTTAAACTCAGCCGTTGAGTTCCCTCAGTATCACTGCTCTCCAACCTCCTGCCAGCCCAAGGTAGTGCACTTGGACTATAAGATGAACCCCTATTTTACCCCCAAATGTTTTTTTGGGGGAAAATAGGCCTTATAGTGTGAAAAATATGATACACATTTTTCCATTTCATTTGAGCAAACAAACTTATTTAGAAATGGATGGCAGCAACACAAATGATGGGACAGGGCAATAACTACCATAATTTAGGATCTACTTTTTACAACAATTTGGAAATACTGTATATAGGAAATAAATAGACCAATCTCAGGAGACTTGGGAGAAGTATGTTGTCCCGTTCTTGTCTGATGTAGGATTCTACCTGCTCAACAGTAGTGTTGAGCGATTACGTTGGCCATCGACATCGGTCGATGGTCGATAATCGACCATCATCGACAAGATAGTCGATAGTCGATGATAGATTATGATCGATGACCATTAAAGTCTATGGGAGAGCAACAACACCTTCATTCTTACACCCAAACAGGGCTGGAGAAGCTGGAATTAACATCCACAACAGTCAAATGGATACGTGTTACATCTTAGGCAACACACTTAGGTTATAAAAGCCACAGAAAAAAAGTCACAGACCATTCACTATCCCTGTCTTGTACCACAGCATGACCCTTAAACCTGCATGACCCAAAAATTAAAAAGTGCCAGAAGGCAGTATGATTTGAACCATCATTGTACTTGAACTGGACATTGAAAAACCTGCCCGGGAAAATGCAGCATACCCCCCAAAACCTTTCATGACCCGCAATTTTAAAAAAGTGCCGGAAAAAGGAGTCTTTAAACCCACCATTTTAGTTGAACTGGACATTAACTATAACGGGTCCTGTATTTCAGTATGACCTTTAAAACCCTGTCTGCCCCCACAGTTTAAAAAAGGCTGGGAAAAGGAGTTTTTTCAACCACCTTTTAAAATTTCACTAAACATTGACAAAACCGCCCCGGGGCCCAAACACCATAAACCCCAAACCGCATAAAACCCCCAAAATTTAAAAAAGTCCCGGGAAAAAGGGATCCTTTAAACCCAAACCTTTTTAGTTTCACGGGACATATATTTGCCCCTTTCCGGGGTAGGCGTTTTCCCCCCTCCGTATAAAGTGCGGAAACCAATAACTTCCCCGGAAAATTGGTTAACACCCCCCTTTTTCCACCCGGGTTCACATTTCCTTGGCTTTTTTTTTTCTCATTTTTACTAAAACGTGCGGAGGAAATTTTTCATGTTTTTGTTCTCTGTCCGTGCTCTATACCCAAAATGTCCTCGAAAAAACCAACATTTTGGTCAATTTTTTCCTGTACCCCCCCTTTTAAAATTCAGGGGAAATTTTTTTTTCCCCAGCTATTTTTTTAATCCCAATTTTTTAGTATTTTAAAATTCCCTAGAAAAAAATTTTTTTAAAAATAGGATGGAACCCCACCATGAAATTTTTGTTTATTTTTTTTTTTAAATTGAAATTAAAGGGGTTGTCTCAATACGGGGATTGATACTATTTTAAAAAATTTTAAAAAAACAAGTCATTTTGAAATTTATGTGCCCAAATTAACGGTCCTACCAATTCCTGTTTTGACAGCACCATCACCCATGACCACTTTTGACAATTGTGAAGAAAAAAATGTCTTTTAGAAACAACCCCTTTTTTATAATAGGCCCTTTAAATATAGCTGCATTTTCAAAAAAAAATGCCCCCAAAAAATCAAAGAAAGCCCTTTTGAGCCACTTTGGACAATTGTGAAGAACAAATGCCCGTTGGGAAAAAACCCTTTCTTTATAATAGGACCCCGTAGAAAAAGCTGCATTTCAAAGCAAAAGGGCCCCAAAAAATTTCAAAGCAGACCCTTGAAGGGTTTTTTTTTTTTTTTTTGTTTTTTTTTTTGGGGCTTTTTTTTTTTTTTTTTTTTTTGGGGGGGGGGGGGGGGAAGAAAAAAACAAATTGTCTGTAAAAACAATTTTTTTTTTTTAAAAAGGCCCCGGGTAGTTTTTGCTGCATTTCAAAGAAAGCTTTGACCCAAAAAATTATAAAAAATGATTTCTCACCACTTTTTAAAAATTGTGAAGGAGAAATGCCACTTAATCCACATTTCGTTCCAAAGGCCCAATGAATTTAATTGCTGTACCCTCCAGCAACATGCCCCCAAAAAAATTATAAATATGATTTCCTCACCATTTAAAAAATTGTGAGGAAAAAATTGCCTTTAAAACCACTTTTCCTTTTCCAAAGGACCATGATTATTGCGGTATCTCAACCCTACATGACCCCAAAAAATTATAAATATGACTTTCAGCCACTATTAAAAAATGTGGAGGGGGGAATTTGGCCACTTAAAACCCGCTTTTCCTTTGTTCCAAAGGACCATGATTAAAGCTGTATCTAAACAAAAACATAAACCCTCAAAACCATTAAACAATGCAAAACTTTCTAAAAAATAAAGGGGTAAATGGAATGGGGTTTTTGTCATGAAACCTTGCTGTTTTTTACAGCCCTCCCCCACACAAAACCAAAAAATAAACTTTTTTGGGAAAAGAGAAAAAAACTTGAAAGTAAAAATGTTTTTTTTTAAAAAAAATTTTTTCAAGGGGGACCACTCTGTTTGAAGAGGAAATTTTGGAAGTAGCCCGGGAAAACAAATCGGTGACCTCGGAAATTTTGGGGCCACAACATCATCAGAGATCCTTTGCCTGATTCACTTGAGAAAGTAAAAACGATCCAAAATTATTGTGGAAATCCGGATGCGTTTGTCTTAATGACTCCTCCAGCGTGCTGAAGGTCCGTTCAGATATGACCTGGCGCTGGGGAGTACAACACCTCTATGGGGGTGGCGAGCGAACCGGGCCCCTTTTGCCCCTTTTTTGGGTACCCCGAAGTCCCATTTGGGTCCGGGAACCCCATACAAAAAAAATCGGGGTTGAACGCAATAGTCCCCCACCCCCTGATCTTAAGGGTGGCTCCCGTGTGTTGGATGTGTGGGGGTGCATTGCATTCGTTGGTGGGGGGTTGGGAAATAAAGATTGCCAGAGGTCACCCATTAGGGTTTTTGCCAAACCTTTCCCGCTGTTGCTGCTGGGTGCCGCTACGGCTACTTTGGCACTCTAAAGCGTCCCCTTCCCCGAAATTTTTTTCCCCCGTGACATTTGGGGAACGTGAAAGACGACGCAAAAAGATTTTCTTTTCCCGTTGATCAATCACCCCCGGGCTCCATTTCCTTTCATTTTACTCCCCTATTTGGGGGGGGTGGAAGGAAAGTGCTGGTTTTGTTTTTTTACTTTGGGGGCCAGGAGGGGGCCACCCAGTAACTGTTTTTCAATTTTTATGGCCTTAAAAGCGAGGGTCATGTTGGAGGGGGTGGAGCATCCAAGCACTTATGTTAGAGATTGGGGCCTTGTATTTTCCCCAAACCTCTGGGTCGAGGGGGGCTAAACAAAAATGATCTTCTTCAAAACTTCCCCTCCCCCCCCAAATTCCGCCAACCTCTTTCCAAGGCAAAGGGGCGTCGGTAACGCGGTTTTCCTAGGAATACCTCCCTCCCCTCCCCCCCCCTCCTCCCCCCCCTCCCCCCCCTTGCCTCCGGCACAGCTTTTAAAACAGCCCTTACTTGCCTGAATGATGCACCCGAGGCTGATGTGCCACCTTGCACTACTCGGAACCCCCCAACCACGCCCCAATGAAACCATGAAATTGTGAAACTGTCGGGCCTTGTTGGGTTTTGACGGAGAGAAAAGGGTCCCCCGGGCCGCATCTATGTCCCCTCTCCCCCCTCCGTCGCTGCGGGACCTGTTTTTTCAGAGTGGGCCTTTAAAATCGTTCCAAACTAAATCAAACCCCAAAATTTCTCATGCTGACAAGGGGATTGTCCCGCCCCTGACCATTTTGGTGGGTTCTTCAAAACTGGCAAAAGGGAAAGGGGCAGAGCTCTTTTACCTGCCTCCCCCCTCTCGGTGGGGTCAACACCCCGAGGTCCCCCCCGCTGCTTGTTAGGGCCCTTTGTCACTCGGGCTCGTTTTTCGTAGAGCCGGCCACACCCCCCTACCTTTTGTGGACGGTCTCCAAGACAGATTAATTTCAACACGGCCCGGGGTTTTTCTGGGCACGTTAAAGCCACCAAAAGGACCTTTGGGGGAAAGAAACCCTGCACCATCCCTTTGGGGTTTTTTTTAAGAGCGTGCGCCCCGGCCTGGAGCCACCCACCCCCAGAACATCCCCCCAGCTCACCCAGTGGCTGTCCCCAGAGAAAATAGCGGCCTTGGGGCCGTTCTTACTAGTTTCCCAAAAGTTTGGGGGTCCCGATGGACTTTTTTTTCCGGGCCCCAATGCAGACAAAAGCGCTTGAAATTTTAAATGACCCCTTGGGTGGCCCGGGCTGGGGGCGGCCTTTTCCCCGGGAAAGAAAAAGCCTGGCCCCATCTGGGAAAAAGGGGGGAGGCAAGGCCATGACGGGGGCGGAACCCACCGTTTTCCACCCGACGGAAAGGGAACATTTCCAAGGCCAAAAGCCTGGCAATGCCGACATCAGGGTTTTTGCTTTGGGGGTGGTTTTGGGTTTAAAGGGGGTTTTTTCTGCTCCCAAACCTGGAAAACAGAAACTGGCTGCTTGCTGGCCGTTTTACGGGCGTGCAGGTCATCAACTGGGGGGAAAGAAGGGTAAGGAAAGGGGGCCCCTGGTGGTGCTGGGGGTACTCGGGGACGGTGGAGGCTGAAGCGGAGGGTATCCCTATCATGACTCTGAGAGACATTGGGACGAGGAAAACCCTTGGTTTGGGGGGCGGAAGGGGGAGGGGGCGTAGACAAGGGGTGACAGGTTTGGAGGGCCCCGGGGTCTGTTTGCCCTTTTTTTTTGGGCCAATTTTTTCCTCCATTTCAACTCATGCATTCGCTGCATGGTGGGCTAACATGTTGGTGGTGGTTTAAAACCCCCTAAGGGTTTTTGCCTCTACTTATGCCCTTTTTGGCAAGGGCGGGATATTACATCGCTGGGTGAATCAAAAGGCTTTCTAAAGAAGGCCCAGGCCCTTGGGGTTGTGCTGGGACCCCTTTTTGACAGCGAAAAGCAGGAGGGGGGTTTGCGCTGACCGGGCTGGCAAATCATATCACGGACTTCTGCGACCGCCCTCTCCCTTTTTTGGGAGCGGAACCCTACTGACACCCCCCCATTCTTCCCCTGTCCATGTGAAGCGCTCGCAAGAAAATTTTCTGCGAAAAAACCACGTTGATCCGCAATGTCGTCATCATCATCATCAACAAGGTGATTGTCGCCCTGACATTCTGCATCCAGGAGCTGCGGATAAACAAGGGGGACTGCAAGGCTTGCCGACCCCCCGGGATTTTGCCGATTGACCGCTTCCTTCTCCCCCTCTGATGGATCATAACTGGGCGTCAAGCAGAGAAAAAACATCCCCTTTTCCTCTGATCTTTTAACAGCCTTTTGACCCCAACCGCATTTTTTTCATCAAAAAGGTCTTAAGAAAAGGGTTATCCACAGTGGGGGGTACCAGTTGACATTTGGGGTGCTTCTTTGGACGGGTGCTGGTATGCTGATACGCATTTTTTGGGGCCCTGATGGAGGACGAGGAGGTAAGATGCTGGGTGCAGGTTTCATTAACCCTGAAGGAAGATTGGGAGCTTTCGTTACTGAGATTCACGGGGCATGCCCCACGAGACGGGGCCGACGTCCGCAACTGCGATCCGCGGGCATGGGTGTTTTTGCCACCCCGGGAAGGAGCACCTTCTTCGCCCTCTACCTCCATGTCCTCCCCCCCATTTTTGCTCGTTTACCCCCTTGCTTTTCGCCCCATGTTCAAAATAAAAAAATTTTGAGAAGGTATGGAAGTTTTTTTGGAAAGTCTCTTTTTAAAAGCGGAAAAACACGTACCCAAAATCCCTCAAATCAAAACTAAATTCTGTATTAAAATTTAAAACTGCAAAGTAATCTACAACAAAGCTGGCCTGCCCCAAAGGAAAAAACACGTACTAAAATGATTCGATAATAAAAGTTTTTTTTGGCACCTATCAATTAACCTTTTTTGGACTACAAAATTTGCTGAATTCAAATTTAAACTGGCAAAGTAATCTATCAAAAAAGCTGCCTGGGGCCAAAGTGGGAAAAAAAAAAACACGTTTTTCTGAAATATATTCGGAAATTTAAAAGGTTTTTTCACCTATAAATTTAAACCCTGTGGTAAAACCAAAATTGTGTATTAAAATTAACTGCTATTTAAGATCTACAACAAAGCTCCCTGCCCCAAATTTAAAAAACACGAACCAAATTTATTCGGAAAATAAAAGGGTTTTTTTTGGGCAAAATTTCAATTTCACCTGTGGTGACTAAAAAATTTGGCATTCACTTTAAGTGAAAGGTGCCTCAATAAAACAAAGCGTATGCCCAAAGTAAAAAAAACATGACTTAATTATTGGGATAATAAAAGGTATTTTTGGCACCTTCAATTCACCTTTTGGTAACTCAAAATTTGGATTAAAATTTTAACTGAAAGGGGGCTCTATCAACAAATCTGGACTGGGCAAAGTGCAAAAAACACGTTCTGTAAAGTATTCGGATAATAAAAGTATTTTTGGCCCCTTTCAATTCCCCTGTGGTACTACAAAATTGCTACATTCACATTTAATGCGGGGGCCTCAAGAACAAATCTGGACTGGGCAAAAGTGCAAAAAACACGTTCTGTTGTATTCGGATAATAAAAGGAAATTTTTTTGCACCTATAAACCCCTGTGCTGACTAAAAAATTGCTGGTTTAAAATTTAACTGCAAGGTGGATAATAACAAAGGTGGAATGGGCAAAATTGAAAATAAACACCTATCTGAAATGTATACTGAAAATTTAAAAGTGGAGTTTTGCACATAAAAAGAGACTGCGTTACGAAAAAATTTTGTACCTAATATAATTCGGGGCTGCCCAAATATCCAGGAAATATTTCAATAGAAAACTGTTAATAATAAAGCATTGCAGTGCAATGTCTACACTAATCTTGGTGAAACTTTAAAATACTTTATAGAGCTTGTCTGTGTTCCCCCCCCCTCCCCCCCCCCTCCACCCCCCCCGTGATTTTTCAGGGGTAGATGCTCCTTTAAATTTCTACCAATACAAAAAAATTTCCAATCCTAATCTAACAAAGTTGTAAGGATACAGCAAACAGTAGAGCTTTCTCTTGAAGAAAAGATTAATTTCGCTGACTTTGGAACAAGCAGAGCGCACCCCTTTGTCTAGACGGAGGACCGGGGGTTTTAACAAAAGGGCGTCTTTTAAAAAAAACATCATGTGCCGATTTCAACTTTGTCGATAATAATCGCTCAACACTACTCAACAGTCCTCGGTCTTCTTTGCATATGTGGTGCTTCATAATGCATCAAAGGTTTTTTGTTGGTGAAATCTTTGGACTGCCGAAAGACTAGTCCAGGACCTGGACTTATCATCTGTGAAGACATGCTGTTGGATTGGATACAATCTATGGTTTAACATTGTCTTGATTAAATTTGCAATCCATTCCCTGAAAAAGATATCTGCATTAAAGCATGTTGTTCTAAAACCTCTGTATCAATATTGCCTTTCAAGATGTGTGAGTTGCCCATGCTATAGGCACTAATGCAAGCCTTTGCTATCAGTAATGCTGATACCAAGGTGGAAGATAATTCTCCTATTGAGTCCATATGACATGGTGTTTATGACTTCCATAAAGAATTTCAAATTTTAATAATCAAATTACAGTTTTCCATTTAAATGAGCTTTGGCCCAGAGAATACAATGGTGTTGCTGGATTGTGTTGATATATAGCTTCTTTTTTGCATAATATAGCTTTAACTTGTGGATTGCACAGTAAACTGTTTTCACAGACATTGATTTCTGATATTATTTCTCAGCCCATGCAGTGATTTGCACATCTAAATTATGCCTGTTTTTAATGTAGTGCTGCCTGAGGGCCTGTAGATCACCAGTATCTAATATTGACTGTCAGCCTTGTCACTTGTGCACTTGGGTCTCTGCAAATTCTCTGAATCTTTTAAATGATGTTATTTACTGTAGATGGTAGGATATTCAAAGTCTTTTGAAATTTTATGCTGAAGATTATTTTTCTTTGCTTATTAAATAGACTTGCATTTATTAATTGTTTTTTTTTAGATAGTCATGTGACTTGCTTGAAAATTGACCCTCCAGTTGTTTTTCATTAGTACAACTTACTTGTCCAGGATTTTGTTAACCCTATTGTTAACTTTTTTGAGATGTGTTGCTGCCACAAATTTCTAAGTAAGTATTTTTTTTTTCAAAAGGAATGTAACATATTTGTCATTCAACTTCTGATATTAATTCTATGTTCTGTTGTGAATAAAATTTGACTACAAGAGACTTCCAAAGCATCGCATTCTTCTTTTCATCATATCATACACAGCATCCTACATTTTTAGAAAAGTGTTTGTAGAAATGTACATTTTCTGCATAGATTTAGGGTCTCCCCTAGGAATCATTTCCTCTTCTTAAGAATCCTCAGTTCGATATTGGCCTCTGATGAGACCACCCCTTTATGATGACAGGCGCTCTTTTCCTCCACCTCCCAATAAACATAGATGATTAACTTGTTGTTTTTAAATAGGTAATGGATAAGAAGCTAACAGACATCTTATTTTCTGGGTAAA
Organism: Phyllomedusa bahiana; assembly: GCA_025379985.1. Taxonomy (NCBI): domain Eukaryota; kingdom Metazoa; phylum Chordata; class Amphibia; order Anura; family Hylidae; genus Phyllomedusa; species Phyllomedusa bahiana. The sequence continues at coordinate 73,912 of JAODAL010015336.1, read as the reverse complement.
TAAAAAAATGAATAAGAAAGGTTACAATTTAATACATCTGTTTTTTAGTTATTTAAAGCAGAAGACATCAGTGCACAACTTATCCTGATGAATGCATATTGATCTGTTTCAGTTCAAACAGTAATGACTGATGTGTGTGTATCAGATACATGTGTTAGTCTAAAGCACTGAACACATTTTACTTTTTATTGCAGTGACTGTAATTACACATTGACCCTTCTTACAAAAATGTTGCAGTTCTTGGCCTTCATATTTATAAAGAAAAAAGCACAATGTATCTTTGACAAATAAGGTAACCTAAAACCACTAGATAGGTTGTATTACCTTATGGTATAATACCATATGGCCAAAGCTGATAACCATTATATTCGAACACCCACAAAACCTCTCATATTCCAGCTGAAAAAGAGTAATACATTCTCTGGATGAAGCTAGGAGTAAATCACAGTTTTTTTTTTTAAATGTTATCAGACAAAGGAGAAGCAGGATATAGTTTACAGCTGACGGCTAGTTTACAGGAAGCTTGCTGTATATTTTGCTTCTGTTAGGAAACAACAATGGTCTCTAAGCTCGGTGAATTAGATACTATTGTATTTTAAAGAGATAGAAAGTGTGGAAAAACAAAATAATATGTAAAACTTTGATAATATAAATAAAGGTATAAACATCTTGAGAAAAGTAATAGTTTACACAATCCTTCATCAATTATGTTTCATTGATTACCATTATAAGTGCAAAACTTTCTTGATTCTACTATGAAGCTAAGTATATTAGATTAGGAAAGATAGACTCCATTTTACAGAACCAGATGAATAATGTGAATGGAAGCATCCCAGTTATCCATTAATGGTAAACTTTGCAGGAACCACTATTCAGAATTAGATTTCAACATGCCTGATGCTATTCTTTGGCTAATGATAACAATCACTTTCAAGGAGAAGCTTGCTTCCTGATCCCTTTTCATATTAATGTATAGTGAATGGGCAGTTAAGCCTCTGGCTGAATCCTCAGGTATCCTATATTTATGGCCAATCAAACTTTAGGAAACCATATGAATTCTGTTTCATTTTTAATGTCACAACTAGTGTTGATCAAACCATTCGAGAAAAGTTAAGTTCGAGTGGAACTTCACGATTTTTTAGAACTCGAGCCAAACCAAACATTTTACTGTGTAATGTTCGAGTTCGACATCATGTTCGACATGTCTGAAAATTGGCATCGCTGCGGCAGTTTTAAGGTGCATTAAATCAGTGTAAAATGCGCCTGAAAGTACGATCCTCTCAAAAATCTAGCATCAGGTATACCATGCATATTAAACAAAATGCATCTAAAAAGGCGCATTGCGCAAATTGCTGCACATAGCATATCATTGGTAGTGTATGTAATGCGCCTATCAAGGCGCATTGCACAATGGAGGCGCATAATATATCATTACTAGTTTATGTAATGCACCTCGATAGGCACATTGCATTATGGAGGCACACAGTGTATCATTTTTAGGCGCATTACAATGTGTTGTGCCCGGCGTATAATGCGCCTAGTTTTGGTGTACTGTTATGGATGGTAATTACAGCTTCTCCTCACCTGTCTAGGTATAAAAATTATCCCAAACATCTTCTCCTATTGACTTTAATGGGGTTCGAGTTTGAGTTCGAATTGAGCTGAACTTCTCAAAGTTCGAGGTTCGACTTGAACTCGAACATTTTACTGTTTGCTCATCACTTGTCACAACTTTGGGACCTTGAAAATATTTTAGAATAAATTAAATATCTTGATAAGGATGATGGACATTGGATGATATTTAGTAAGATCCTGCCTTGTTTCTTCTCCACATTGGGTGTTGGATAATAAAAGCATTATGATCAATTACGATTATTTACAAAGTAACATCCTGCTCTGTTTCTCCTCCATGATTTGTGTTGGATGATAATAGCATCATGATCAATTACTGGTATTTAGAAAATAAGATCCTGCCCTGGTTCTATTTTATGATGGGTGTTGGATAATAAAATCATTGTGATCAATTACTGATATTTAGAAAGTAAAATCCTGCTCTGGTTCTCTCTTACGGTCAGTGCTGTATAATAAAAGTATCATGATAAATTACTGATATTTACCAAGTAAATCTTGCTTTGGTTCTCCTTCATAATGGGTGTTGGATAATAAAAGCATTATGATCAATTACTGAAATGTAGAGAGCAGGATCCTGTCCTGGTTCTCCTCTGTGATTGGTGTTGGATGGTAAAATCATCATAACCAACTACCGATATTTAGAAAGTGAGATTCTCCTCCATTAGTTACTTTTGTTTGTTTTATTTAATTACTGTCATCATATAGTTTAGGACATAGGTTTATGTAAATACAAAGTTAATCACTGATGTTGCCAAACAGCACTGTATTGAATAAGGTTGTCTTAATCCTGATGATTGTGGCAGAAAGGATAATTCTTATAGGACCTAATTAATTTCAAAAATTAGACATTTGTGTAAAAAGAAATATTACTAATGACTTCAGGGATGACACTCTGCTTGCATTATCACACAAGCACTAGATCTTTCTTTCTGCAGCAGTGCATACCAGACAGCTCATCAAACTGATAAATCACGATACAGCAAATGAGTGCTATAAACTTCCCCATTACTTGGAGTGATAGAGATTCCCATCCGCACTAGCTTTAGCTTGAAAATATATCTCTATACTGTGTGTTCTCTCTAGCACAAGGTTTCAGCCAAATAGCCTTAAGCTGTTTACCCAAAGTTCTATGCGTGATATCCAAAAGTTGTTTAATGCCAGTTTTATATAGCGAAGAAAGTACTTTACAGTCACAAAATTCAGCTTTATAATTATAAATAGTATGTAAGGTAAAGTTTCAAAGAAATTTCAGCTATGTTCCCGTTGAAATCCTTTATGGTTGATTTAATTTCTCAGGAGACAATTTACAATCCAAGTTCTTCATTGATCACTTAAAGGAAGGCTTGGTGTATGATGTATACATTTGTACTCTTGTGTAATAGCTTTTCATTGCAACAAAGTTGTTTTTTGTTTCTTAAAGTATTGATCCACAGAGAGAGTTTTTCTACATAAACAGAGTAAAACAAGGGAAGCATTTATGAGTTTTCCTGAAGGCAGTAGCTGCGTACAGTACGGCAGTTCGATAAATAGAGCTGCTATATCATTCCTTTTCTTCATGGAAGAAAATTGGTTGTAGCTTATACTGTAATTTGCTTAAAAATGCCAACTGTGAAAAGAGCTTGGTCTAATTTAACCCATCTGTTTAAGACTAGACTAGCACGGTAATAATGACATTTATAAAAAAAATAGGACTGATTACAAGGAGTCTTTGGGGAATGCAACAGTTTTCAACATATTTAATAGATTTTACCATTTTCTGATATTTCCTCCTGTGAATACTAATTTGTTACATACTCAAAAAGAATAAAAGTTGCACTTTAAATGTCATGCTCATTACTACATGCTTCTTGTGATCTATTAAACAAGAACATTAATTTTGCAATTAGCTACATTTGGAATGCAGCAGTAATTTGTGACTATCAATCAAAAAACTAAAACGTATGTATGATTTTTTAAATATTGGTTTTACCAGTAAGAAGGTATCATCGATGATTCCAAGTCTAATACCTACAGGATTATAAGAAATGTCACTGTATGTATATCTTAGCTTTTTAGGCTATGATCACATTAAAAATAATAATTATAATAATAATCTTTATTGGTATAGCACCAACATATATTGTAGCACTTTACAATTTAGAGGGTATAAGTACAGACAAAAAGCAAAAATTGCACAGTAAAAAGCTACTTCCACATCAGACACAAGGTGTGAGGGCCCTGCTCGCAAGAGCTTACAATCTATTAGGGCGTATGGGTTTGACAAAGGGTGAGAAGGGTATGGTTTACATCATGATCCAGTCATGTTTCATAAATATGGGGTAGTTTGAATAAAAAGTGAACCTGCCACCCAGACAGTACATCTATATACGGAAAAGTGCTTGTGAGTGCACAAGTGTAAGGAGTGACAGAAATGTGATGCGTTTGACAGAAAGTGGGGGGTTAGCAATTACGGATCTTGGTAGGCCTGCAAAAGAAGAAGTATTCTCTGGGTGTGCTTAAAACTATGAGAATTATCATGTTTGATGTATGGGAAAGTTTTCCCAGAGAACGGTGCATTTGTAAAAATCTTGGCGATGAGCATGGGAGGTTCAGATGATTGAGGCATTTAATTTAAGAACATCAGCTGTTCACAGAGACTGGGTAGTGTGGTCGACAGAGAATAGGGAGGAAATGTAGGAGGGTGCAGAGTGATTATTTTATGTTGCATTCTGTACTGAATAGGCAACGATTGCTGATGGCACATGTAGAGGCTCAGTTATCGCTGTAAAGAAAGAGGGCCTTGCTGCTGCATTCAGGACAAAAGGGTAAGGGAAGAGCTTACAGAGAGGGGACAGATAAGCAAGAGTTACATAGTAAAGAGGGAAAAAAGGGGAAAAAAAGATTTTAGTTGTTTCCACAGTAAGAAAAGAACGGATTCTGGAGATGTTCTTGAGGTGCAGCTGACAGGAGCGGGCCAGGGATTGGATATATGGGGTGAAGGTCAGATCTGAATTTAGTATAATTCCAGAACAGCATGCTTGCTGCCTACGAGTTATGCCAGTCAGGGGCGTTGCTAGGGGCCTAAAACATCCGGGGCTCGGGCCCTTTGTGTTTTTCTGGTGGGCCTGGGTTTCACCGACATTTTTCGCGCCCTTTGTAACGGGGATTTTTTTTTACGGGAAAAAACCTTTCTGTTCCTGTCACTAATTTTCTGACATCCACGACCCCACCCATCTCCTCAGCACACTGAACATAAAAATCACCAATGAAAAAATTTATTTTTTCAGAAACTTCTCACCTTATTGACAATCCCCCAAAAACATCCCAAATAATCCACCTACACATGGAGAAAATCTCCCAACAATGATTGTTATAAAACCCCCTACAAAACCAGCCCCCCAAATATATATTAAGGCTCAAATAACCTGCCAGCCCCTATGAACGCAACCCCCAAAAGTGACTATCCATGCACACGGGCCCCTAGAACATTTAAAAGGCCATACAGGGACCAGATGGGGTAGAACTATGTGGGCTCAAATATAAGTGATACACGCAGTTACTTTTAGTGACTCACCGAGAGTCTTTTCGATCACATCTTCATTTCCCTTTTTTTCTCCACCCGGGTTCACCCCTTTTCATGGATGCCCCCGGGCCAAGATTCACCCCTGAGGTTTTGGGACACAAATATCTTAGAACCTCACATTTTCCCAAAAACCTTAATTTGGTTTTGCAGTCCCCTCGTTAGGGATAAGGGCACTGAAGCAGTATAGGGCCACAGGCAGATATATGGGCCACAGGCAAATATGGGCCCAGGCAGGGATATAGGGCCAAAAGGTATATAGAGCCAAAGGCAGTATATAGGGGGGGACAGGCAGTATAGGGGGGCCCCAGGCAAGTATATAGGGGCACGAGCAGTATATGGGGCCACAGGGAGTATATGGGGGCATGGGCAGTAAATAGGGGCCACAAGAATATAAGGGGCACGGGCAAATATGGGTCACTGAGGATAATGGGGGCACTGAGGCAGTAATGGGGGCCACAGGAGGTATATAGGGCACAGGCAGTATATGGGGGCCACAGGGGAGGATATAGGGACACAGGCAGTATATGGGGGCCACAGGCAGTATAAGGGACCCAAAACAGTTAGGGGGCCACAGGAGGATATGGGGGCCACAACGGGTATGGGGGCCACAGGCAGGGATAGGGGCCACGGGAAGTATGGGGGGCCCAGGCAGGGATATGGGGGCCACAGGGAGCATATGGGGGCCACAGGCAGGGATATGGGGGCCCAGGCAGGGATAGGGGGCCACAGGGAGGGATATGGGGGGCCCCAGGCAGATATGTGGCCACAGGGAGGGATATGGGGCCAAGGCAGGGTTTTAAAGGGGTTTGGGGGACAGGGGCATATGGGGGGCCCAGAGAGGATATGGGGGCCACAGGCGCTATGGGGGCCACGGGAGGCATTATAGGGGCACAGACAGGGATATGGGGCCAGGGGGGTTATGGGGCCACAGGCAGGTTTAAAAGGGGAAGGCAGGGGTATGGAGGCCCCAGGCATATATGGGGGCCACAGGGAGGATAGGGGGCCCCAAAGGGAGGATTATGGGGAAAAAAGGGAGCTTTTGGGGGCCAGGGAGGGTATGGGGCCCCAGGCAGGGTAGGGGGCCAAGGCAGGGTATGGGGCCCGGGGATATATGGGGGCCACAGGCAGGCATATAGGTGCACAGGGGGATATGGGGGCCACAGGCAGTGATAGGGGGCCACAGGCAAGGTATGGGTCCACAGGCAGGGGTAGGGGGCCAAGCAGTATAGGGGCCACAGGGAGGGAAATTGGGGGCCCAGGCATGATATGGGGGCCCCAGGCCGGGATATGGGGCCAAGGCGTATATGGGGGGACGGGCAGGCATATAGGGCACAGGCAGTATTGGGGGCCACAGGCCCCGGGGAAAGGGGGGCCACAGGGAGGCGTATGGGGGCCACAGGGAGGCATTATAGGGGGGACAGGGGAGTATATAGGGCACTGAACAGGGAAAGCGTTAAAAAAACAACATTCATACTCACCTTAAAAACCCCCGGGGAGTGCGCTCCGTCCCCTTCAGCCCGCGCTCCTCCCGGCGGTCCTCGGGGGGGGCCCCCATGACGCGCTGTGCCCCGAGAAAGGCAAATCGCATGATTCACATCATCGCGACGCTGCTGGCTGGGGAAAAGGAGCCGCGGCGGGTCCTCAGCGCTGTGAGGACCCGGCGGCCCCGCTGTGTCCCCGGGCCTGCGGGTCCGACACTGTTCGGGCGGGAGCGCTCCTCCCCTGCTCCGCAAAGCCCCCAGCTGAGGTCGTCCCGCGGCGCACATGCAGCTGAAGGGCCCGTGGGGTCCAGGCCCAGGGCAGAGTCCTGGAGCCGGGACTCGGCGCACAGGGGGGTTTTATTTGGGGGCCCAGCCCCGAATAAAACAGCCTAGCGACGCCCCTGATGCCAGTACTATACACTGAAACAGAAATAGCAGGTTTGGTGATGTCATAGGAAGAAGTGTATAATTAAGTGTTATCAGCGTAGATATGGTACTGAAAGCCAAATCTGTTGATGGTTTGTCCAATGGGAACTATGTAGAATGAAAAGAGGAGAGGACCTAGAACTGATACCTTCCTCAACAGCAAGATGAAGAGGAGAGAAGGTAAAACTTGCAATTGAAACATTGCTTATGGACTGGGATATGATGTTTTGCCGGAAATTGTAGATTTTCTTTTTGGAGTGAGTGGCCAAGTCTTCAGCACAGAGATCATATGTAACTCATATGTCAAAGCCATCCATAGGCCCTGTTTTATCAGTGTATGCCAAAGAGAGTCTTTGTTGTATACGTTCAGGGGCTGTACATTAACTTACCTTTTTACAGATGTCCTGAAAAGTACTGTCAAATATGTTTTTCAACATAGTTGAATCACATAAAAAGGTATACTGGGTTATAAATGTTTATTTTACATTAGATTGAGTAGGTGATGTCTGCCACTGTGTGACAAATGTAAGGATTAAATGAAATTACATAAAAAACCTTAGTAAAATATATATATATATAATATATATATATATATATATATAATATATAAAATATATATTATATATATATATATATATATATGTATATATATATATATATATTTTTAATATATATATATATATATATATATATTATCTATATAAATAGTAATGAAAGTTGTTATATATTATATATGATCTATATTCTCTACAAATATAAGAATTATTACAAAGATAATATTTATATATACAATTTAGTTTACATCTTTCATATAATGTGTAATAAGATGTTTTTTTTATAGGTTGATCTTCTTCGTCCTACAAAGGTCACAGGAATTATTACGCAAGGAGCGAAAGACTTTGGCCCATTGCAATTGTGGGCTTTAAAACTTGCTTTCAGTAATAAGGGGAAAAACACTGGACTGCCCTATCAAGATAAAAAAACAAAGAAAGAAAAGGGTAAGGGTAAGGCTACGATAGCCCTCATGATTTTTTGGGTTTGTAAATTAATTTTGAAATTTAAAAAGTTTTCCGCTTTTAAAGCAGTAAATCTGTCAGCTTCTAGTCTACTGAGTGAACTTGACCAAAGAAGAACAATTGGCTTAAAAGCTAAAGTAAAAAAAAAATCTTTTTTAAAAAGCAAGAGTTAGTAGAAAACTTATTTCAAGGATTTGAACACTGTTGGGAAAAGGGGAACTTGCTAAATTTATTATACACGATGTAAATATTTTGAGGCGGACCATGGCCTATGTGGTATCATGGTTAAGAAAGGTGATAGGGAGGCAGCTAAGAATTTATAAGCTGCTGGCATAGAGATCGGTGTTTAAAATAGAGTATTTTTCACCCTTTATTTTCTTTATTTTAGATTTGCTCTCTGTTAAACTTTTTGTTATCCCCAAATTTTAAAAATCGGTATTCACATTTTTAAATGAAAAGGGCAAAAGAACTTTTGTATTTTAAAGGCCATGGGCTTGTGAAAAAAGGGATAACTTTAAAACCCCTTACGGGCAAACGGGCTAAGGAAAAAAAATAATGACTTTTTTAAAATGAAAGCTAAGAGTGAAATTTTTCTTTTATTAAAAGGTTTTTGCAGCTTGCATTTTCTGGCTTGCTTTGTGAATAGGAGGGCAGCCCCTTGCGGGTTTTCCACCCAATTTATTTTTAAAGGATTTCTGAGAATAGGCTGAAGTGTGTCTGATTTATGCTAGCGGCACCCTCCACATTTATTTTTGGGGGGTTCTGAGAATATCCCGGTTTTGGTGGGGCCGGGACATGCATTGAATGAGGGGGGCAGTTTTAGCGGCTTCCCCTCATTCACATGCATGCCCCGGGATCACTGCAAGCGCAAGCGACCACGCAAAAAGGGACTTCCGAAGTAAAGAAAAAAACCCTTTAAGTTTATTCAATGTATGAAAATGCCCCAAGGTATTGCCCACATAGCTGACCAATGTTGTTAACAATAAAAATTTTCCCAAAAACAGGGCCGGCGGGGAATAAAAATCGGCCCCGGGCACTAACCCCCACAGCCAATACAATTCCGTTTAAAAAAATGTCCCTTTTTCTGCACCCGCCACTGCCCTAAAATAAACTAAAACTATAAAGCTGCTTTCACAGGGAAAGCGTTTTTGGTCTTTTTTTGATGGGTTTTCGGTGGGTTTTTGCGAAAGGCAGAGGTTTTTTGCTAAAAATTTTTCCCCCACAAAAAACGAAATCAAAAAATGCACCAAAACCGCCCCGGGTGAGGGGCCCCCCACAAAACAATAAAGAAAAAAAATGGTGCAAAAACCCCCTTCATACAGAGTCGGGTTGCGCTTGTTTTTACAATCAGGGAAAGCCCCCCCTGAACAACAAAAGCCCCAAAATTAACCTACCCCCCAAAAAATTTCAATCCCCAGTAGTCAGGTCCCCAACACTTTGAATCCCACCCACTGATTAAACCCAAAGAAAAAAAATTGCCCCCGGGAACAGAAGGGACCCCACGGGAGAGCCCATTTTGATGGGAGTTGTTCTCTTCCCCTTTTCGTCTCCTTTTGGAAAACCTCCATGATTCCCCCCTTGTTTTTCCCCCTTCCCATTTCTCCCTTTTTCCGGACAGCATGAAAAGGGGTTTTTCTTCTAGGGTAAATACTCCCCCCGGAAAATTTTTCCAACAAATACATCTTAATCCTCTCTTTTTCCCAACACTTTCCTATCAATTCCCCAAAAAAGCGCTTTAGCCCAAAAATTAAAAATTTAAAAAATTTGTCGATAAGGGCATGAAAATGGGTTGGCCCCCAAATTGGCAGGGGGGAAAAGTATCGGCAGGGGCCAGAAATTCAGGCTCGGGGACAGAAAAACAGGTTGGCGGGGACTTTTTCCCGGCGGGGACGTTACCGGGCGGACGGGCCCCAGTAACAGAACAGAGCCACTTATAGGCGGGACGGGGACAGATATAGGCGGGAAGGAAAAGGGAAATAGGCACCCAGGGCGGGTTTTGTTTTATTTTTGGCGGGCTTTAAAAAGGCAGCCAAGGAGTTTTATAGGTGGGCGTGAAAATTTTTAGGAAAGGCCAGGGCAGGAAAGGCAGCCAGGGGGGGGGGGGCATCAAAAATAGCCGGGGCGGGGGGATTTATTTTGCCGGGGTGGCTTATTATGGGAAACCAGGGCGGGGGCATATATAGCCAGGCCGGGCTTAAAAAAGGGCGCCAGGGAGGGCAAAAAAATTTTAAGCCAGGGCAGGGCTTTTAAATGGGCCAGCCAGGGCAGGGGCGAAATTTTAGCCGGCGGGGCTATTATAACCCGGGGGGCGGCAAGTATATAGCCGGGTGGGGGCTAAAAAGGCACCCAGGGCGGGGGCCCGGGCATATTAGCCAGGCGGGGCTTTTTAAGGCAGCCAGGGCAGGGGCAGTATATAGCCGGGCAGGGCTATATAGGCAGCCAGGCAGGTGATATATAGGCAGCCAGGGCAGGGGCAGTATATAGCCAGGGCAGGGCTATTATATGCAGCCAGGGCAGGGGCAGTATATAGCCAGGGCAGGGCAGTATATAGCCAGGGCAGGGGCAGTATATATAGCCAGGGCAGGGGCAGTATATAGCCAGGCAGGGCAGTATATAGCCAGGGCAGGGCAGGGGCAGTATATAGCCAGGGCAGGGTCAGTATATAGCCAGGGCAGGGGCAGTATAGGCAGCCAGGGCAGGGTCAGTATATAGCCAGGGCAGGGGCAGTATAGGCAGCTAGGGCAGGGGCAGTATATAGCCAGGGCAGGGGCAGTATAGGCAGCCAGGGCAGGGGCAGTATAGGCAGCCAGGGCAGGGCATCATATAGCCAGGGCAGGGGCAGTATATAGCCAGGGCAGAGCAGGGGAACTATAAGGGCAGGGGCAGTATATAGCCAGGGCAGGGGCAGTATAGGCAGCCAGGGCAGGGTCAGTATATAGCCAGGGCAGGGGCAGTATAGGCAGCTAGGGCAGGGTCAGTATATAGCCAGGGCAGGGTCAGTATATAGCCAGGGCAGGGGCAGTATAGGCAGCTAGGGCAGGGGCAGTATATAGCCAGGGCAGGGCAGGGGCAGTATAGGCAGGGGCAGTATATAGCCAGGGCAGGGGCAGTATAGGCAGCCAGGGACAGAAAGTAGTTTAAAAAAAAATAACAACGTAATACTCACCTGCTGTCCCGTCCTCTTCACTCTGGAGCCGGTGGCCGCTCACTGCAGAGTGCGGGGCCGCGGAGCAGGCGCGCGATGACGTCATTACATCGCGCGCCTGCCCCCCGGCCTCCTGGGAGCTGAACAGACGGGATCAGTAGATCCCAGATGTTCAGCCTCGGCCGCTGCTTGCACCGCGCGGTGCAGGCGGCGGCCGTGATGGCTGCATGGCTGGGTCGGTGACCCGGCCCTGCAGCCGTGTGGCGAGGGGGGGGCCTATCGGCCCCCTGCCACAGGGGTCCGGTCGCTGATGCGCCCATTGCGGCCCCTGTAGTGCGCCACAGACCGGCACTCGGGGCCCGCCCGGGGGAAACACCGTCCTCCTCGGCGGGCGATCCGGGCCGGCCCTGCGGCCCGGACCCTAGCGGCCCGCCGGGCAAATGCCCGGTTTGCCCTATGGTCAGTCCGGGCCTGCCCTAAAGTAATGCCAGTATCACTTTATCTCTGTATGAATGATCTACCATGTTTCCTATCTGAGCTTATTAGTGGTGCGCTTTAGATTTGAGTAAAAATTGTATTCAATTTGAATTTCAGCAATTTGGTTCTGGTTAGCCACAATCCAATTTTGGCAAAAAAATATAACCTTAAAACTAGAGAACATCTAGGCAGACTCTGGGGAACACCAGGGTTATGGTTAGTCCAAGTGCCCGAGATATCTAGTAGTGTTTCAAGAGGTTGGAAAACACTTGCAGACATTTTTTGACATAGACTTTAATGTAATTTTAGTTCGGAATGTCTCAAACTAAAATTTTCGGACAACATTGACCAAACTGCTCTTGAGTCAATCAAAGAGCTAGTTGAGTAACAATATCCTCCATCAAATTTTGGTGGATTTATTTATTTTTTGCAACATAGTCTGGGAGATGTGTTTGGGTTTGAACACAAAAAAAAAAAAAAAAAAACATAGTTGGGCCCACAGGACTACTGTACACTAATAGCCATAGCAAACAGTGATTTTCTCCATGCACACTGAGAAAAGAAAAAAAGAGAAACAAGAGGCCTGGTGTATTATATCAAAAATGGTAGAACATTATAGAATACACTCGGGGTATAGAGTTATTCAAGCATAGGCCAGTGTATATCCATTCTGAAGCCATATCACAAGGCTTTCTCACCTCTTGCATTGGAAAGAAGTGTTTCTAATGTAGAGATATGTGGAATCTTGGAATTGAATTTACCCAAATCAACTGATAGAGCTATGGAACTACTGTAAGTGGCGCTAGACAGAAGAACTTAAGGATCACATCAGCATCTTTTTTTTATTTTTAATTAGCATAGATGTGCCCTTTGAACATAAAAAAAGTAATATCCACCTCTCCCTTCACCTTCACTCCAGCACAGCACTGTCTTCATCAGACTTCTGTTTTCCTCTTTCTTCTTCCAGACGGGCATGTCCCTGTTGTAGTAACTGATTGGCTGAAGAGTTCACGTGCACTAAATCACATCACCGTTTGCAGCTGTTCCCTGTGATGGTGATGTAACTGAGTAGCACGTGAATGCTGCAGCCAGTTAGCGGCTGCAGTGGTGACGTACCCGTCCATAAGAAGAAGAAGGAAAACACAAGACCAGCAGCCACTGAGGACAGTTTTTGGCTGAAATAAAGGTGAAGGGAGAAGTGGGTATAACTTTTTTTGTTCAAAGGGCCCATAGTTGGGCAAGCCTTTATTGAGAAAATTGGGCAACACTTCATCAAATCCACATGTTCTCCTGATTTATACTATTCATTGCCTATAAGCTCCAAATATCTATCAGTGGATTTGGGGAAATTCGATTCCTTGCATCTCTACAGCTAGGCATAGAACATATGTATTGTTTTCCATCGTATATTCTTATACTACCAGACATAATTTGTTATTCACACTACACTCTGCAAGCTTTGCATATTACTCCTGATTTGTGAAGCTAAGCAGTCATATCTATATCCTAGGGGATACTTTATGGTTTTTAATCTTTTTATGACCAAACTCTATATGGGGTTTATATGTTCTCACTGTGCATACATGGTATTTGTGTTTTTTCCCATACATCCATATACAAATCCTTCCCTCTCCTGGAAGGAAGAAAGAAAAATCATTGGTGTCATCTTTTGGAGGTAGAGACCTTCTAGGTTGGTCAACCTTATATTGAGCCTTGAAACAGGATCTATTGTGTTTGAAATTTACTTTGTGGACCTTACTGGGGATTAGAATGGGATAAAGTAACAGTTATATGTGCACATCTCTGCAGTATATGTTGGAGCTACATCAGTGGCAGGAAATGCATAAATATAGAACATGCACACTGAGGTCTTAACTGCAATTGTAGATTTAGTTTACATGAATGCCCCTCCCTTGTCTTCTGTCCTGCTTGACTTAAAAGCACATAAGTGGCATTATAAAGATACTGATTTATGACCTGTCCTGTAGAGCCTGCATTTATATTTATAAATGCCTGTGCTGCTTCATTATAGGAATCAAGACCTTAGATCTCCATTTATTAAGACAGTTGTGTTTTAAATGTGAAAATAAAGTGGCTATACACCAACAATTCTATCCCTGTAGGAACAAACAGATAAACAGGTTATGGATAAAGAATATGATTCTTTCCATATAGTATAAAATAAGTGAGAAACATAAAGTAAATGTAATAATTCTGACTGTACTTAGTTGACAGTAAGCTGGAAAACATAAGATACTGATTACTATCTACTATTGCATCTATTTCTTTCTATGAATGTGGTTCAGTATATAAAGGACTATGAAAGAAGACTTTCTAAAGAATTCTCCTTTGAAAGATACAAGAATCTCAATGGAAAACAGTAAATATGAAGTGATTTTGTTTGCATTGACTTCACGAATTGAGGCTTCCAGATGAAACCAAGTTACTGAGTCAATGTGGTATATTAAGTAAGAGTTACTGTATCACTTAAAAACCTAGCGTGGTAATATATAATTGTCACTTAGAAGGATTAATGCCATGTAGTCGCGTACGTTTAGTTACCATATGGTCCTCTAAAATAGAATTATACATCCTTTGAGAAATATTAACTTCCCAGACCCATCAGTATGTTTTAAGCCAGCTGCTATCTAACTTATGATTGCCTTGAAGATATAGTTCAGAAAACAACTGTTTCCTACTGGGTATTCTATCATTCACTGTTATGTTTAAAGTGTTGTTGTTTTTTATAAGAAAATCAGATTTACTTACAAATGTGTTCTTCTGTTTTAGGCTAGATACTATTAAGGAAGAACATAACATTTGCATTTCAAGACACTCTACTTTGTTCTGCAAATCCCTGTTGTCTGTAAAGTGCAGCCTAAATTTAGCGTAGTTGTGTTATAATAATTTCAATAAACATTAGTAAACTAAAGACAGTGACAAGGGGTTTTCTGGTTATAGTTCAGTGGAAATAAAAAGGTCTTTGTAGTCATTTACTGCTTTAGGAATTTTCTGCTTTAGAACAATAATTTATATTTGAATGCACACCAGGCAATAAGCTGGTAGCGGACTGTCCCATCTCCGCGTCCCCAATGATCTAATGTACGAGTTCCTTTACTTGCTTGTGGATCCGGAGCAGCCCTGGCTAGGAAAGCTGGATGCAACAAACTGGATGTGCTGCACCCAATGTCCCCTCCATTGCTCCACAGGATCAAATTGGCTATGACGCTGGATATGTGTAATGCAAAGTTTTTTTGTTTTTTTTAATTTATTTATTTTTGATTTGGAGGTTTGAACTTATACCAGACCTGTGAAAACTCATCCTTACATGTGCAAAAAGGTGGCAATAAATATTCAATATCCATGAAGCAAAAATACAGGAGATCTCATGCAATACAGAGTTGTCATTTAAAGGGAAACTGTTACATTAAAAATGCTATTAGATCTGCTAATATTATAGAAAATGCTGGGCAGATTGATATATTGATCTGTAGAAGATTCAGTAGAAGTTGCATTATGTTCATTTAAAACCTTGCTTATTCTGGGTTAAATGGGTTGTTTCACTACAAAGATTAAATTTTGATATTACCTTGGTCAAGAGATAAGAGAGATTTTATCTGTTCTGGGTGCTACAGGTTTCTCTGGTTACCATACTTTTCTCCCTTGCTGATTAGACAAAGAGCAGGAAGTGAGGTCACCACAGCACAGCTGGCAGCTTGAAAACAGAGGGTGTTATCTCTAACAAACAAAGGAGATTAATTACATTTGATTGTTTACGCTGAGCTCTGTAGCCATCCACACTATAGAATACATTTCCTGCAGCCATGCCAGTGCAATTAGAAGAGCTGATATGTTAATCACTGCTATAGAACCATCCTCAGCCTAACCAAAAATAGTAAGGAAGTGTAAATCTGAAGCTGCCTGTAGCAATGTGAAACAGCATGATGAGACAACTCATTCAAAGAGTCCAGTGGTCAGTGTTGTCAGTGACTGACACTCTTCCATATATGAGTGTGCCTACAGAGATGCCTGTCAATCACTGATAAGATCACCCACTGGATACTTAAACCCAGAATAAGCAGGGATCTAAATTAGTAAAATACACAGCCTACTGAATCTTTCCTCACACAACAATACATCAATTTGTTCAGTTAATTTTGCTCTATAACTTGTTACCAGCAAACCAGATAGCATTTTCAATGTAACAGGTTTCCTTTAAATCATTGGGCAATTCTCATAATGTAAATATGATTCTCCATAGGCATAGACTGTCTTTGTAGCCTGTGTCTGCTCTAGCTTACATGGATGAATAATTGGAGGAAATGATCATTTTTATGATGATTCTTTCCCAATCATTTGCCTGAGTAAACACAACTACTCGTTTGCGGGCTGATCACATTTTGTTATTTACACATTAAGGTTATATTTACACAGCGTATTTGTGGGGCATAATTCGGGCAATTCGGTAATTGCACTTTAATACGCCCAAATTATAACCCGCAAATACATTAACTCATAGATCTCGTTGAAAGCTATGATTATCTGCCATCTTCCCCGACGTACAATACGCACCGAGGAAAAGAATTAGCCATGTAACCTCTTCCTGCTGCTTACTCCCCATAGCAAAAAGAGATGGGTCCCCTCCACCTAATGGCAATAAAACTAAAACAGCAGCATAAGTAGCAATAAATGAAGGTATAAATAATAAAGCCATGTATTGGGAAACCCACATAGTAGTGCTGGAGAGCAGAAAGCCACCAACTACTTGTTTTCTACAAAAAAGAACAATGTTCTTGTACCTGATTTTGCCTCTTAGCCTCTTGACCCCATAGCAGCCACTATGGCTGCTGTGATTATAGTTATACACATGACGTTATCTCATTTATTCACAAAGAAACAATAAATACTATACATTTAGAGCTTCTGTCTTTCCTGACCCAGTGTTTTTCTGGAAAAAGCTGCAGAAGGTGTGAAACTCTGGGTCAGGAAGAAGGGGACTCATTGCTGCCACATGGAATCTGTTATCTGTGAATGAGCAGTTTTAACTGTTTTTTTTAAAGAGGGAATATAAAATAACTGTGCACTTCTATTAAAACACTACTGGGGTGTTATGCATTGCATTTGATTTCTACCTCAACATATTCAGAGAGACATGGCATCTTCTTAAAAGGTGAACAAATGCCAAGTAGATTTCTATATTTGTTGACCACTGCTTCTTTCAGGCAATTTATCTGTGTGTTTTAAAAGACCTTTACTATCTTTCAGGTAGTTTTTTAAGTATATCAAATCAGTTTGCTGACAGATGAGACAGATTTCAGACAGATCAGCACATCTGTTTACATTGCTTTTTGACCAATAGGACAAAAATTTGTCAAAATCTTTACATGGGGGACTCCAGCCACACTTTAAAGGGGTTTTGTCACAATCTCATTCCATACCTCCTGTATACAGCTCTTCAGCTCTGTGTGCTCAGAAGAGGGCGTGTGTGATTTGTTTGATTTGCATATCATATCAATGCACATGCCTCATTGAGGTTTCTTTTTTTATTTATTTGCACTGTTTGACTAATTACTAGGGAGTACAAAGGACAGGAGTAGAATGACAGCTCCTGGGGTTTGAACACTCAGTAGCTGCCTGAGAGGAGAGGTGATGTCTGAGCATGTGCGACCAGGACTGAGGAGCTCTCAGCCCTGGTCGTATCCCCTGGAGATGAGCTGTAAACAATAGATCACTAAAGGAGCAGCTAAAACAAAAACAGTGCAGAATTTTTAATAATAATAAATGGTGAAAATGTTTATTATTTAGTTTGCAAGTTTCCCACATCAATTTTACTTCATGGCAAAACCCCTTTAATATAATATTGAAACATCATACAGTTTAATACCAAAGGACAGTTTAATAGCAAAAACAGGTTTTTTACTAAGTTCATTTAGCACATAACTTCTAATAATTTTTATATATTTTTTATCTCTAGGTTTTTCAGGGAAATTTTGACAATGACACACACAGAAAGAACGGTATTGATCCACCGATCTATGCAAGATTTATAAGGATCCTACCGTGGTCATGGTATGGCCGAATCACTTTAAGAGCTGAGCTACTAGGTTGTACTGAAGAGGACTGACAGCTTTCATCATCTGACTATTCAACACAAAAAATAAAAAAATCATCATTTGAATATTTCAAAAACTGTGCAAAACCTGAAAGAAAATAAGCGAATGGATTTTCATTTGAACAAGTGCTCACTTTTTGGTAGGCTGGTAACAGTTTTTGCAAGGTAGTCTGTGCCTGCCCTTAAAATGATCCCATCAGTAAATATCCTTTAAATACTGTCCCTTTGTATTGAAATGTTTTTATTTTCTCCTGCGTTGTTCACACTGGTTGAAATACACTGGGGAGAGAGGCAGCATCATAATTCATTTTTTTTCCCTTTTACATGTCTATTTTTTATGAGCAAAGGAAAATACAATTATAGGGATTTTTGCCTGTGCAAAAGAAATCATCAACTGAAATTTGTTTTTATATATCTACTTTACACCCTTAAACCTGATGCTGCAGAGTAGCAATAAGACGTCTCTGGGATGACTGCATTATTCTAATTGCTTCCCTTGTGCCTATCAAAATATTAATATTTACTTCTCAAATTTAAGAAATCTATTTGATTTACACCTGTGAAATTACAAACTTTCAATAATATATTTTTCTTTTAATTTCGTTCCTATTGTGCATGTTCTTGAGGCATGTTATTACTTGCGTTGGAAACATTTTCTTCCTCAGTGACCTGAATACTAAATGTGTGCAAGACTGGGATTTCTTTTCTGCATGTCATAAACTTAACAATACATCAATATCTCATTCCTCTTTAGTTTATTACATAGAATGTACTAACGCCCAAAATTATTATACTAGCAAATCTCTTCTGAATTTTCCCAAGGCATTACATTTCTCTGCAAAGTCTATTTTATGCATAAAAATGGTACTACAAAGTTCTTCTTAGTAAGCAGAATTGAATATGCATACCATATATATATATATATGCTAATACACGTAAATATATTTAATCAGAATTATTTTAGGTGCATAAAGTAGCATGGAGGGAGATGAGACAATTGATGGGCTTGTCCACATAATACATTTCATATATCAATAGTTGTGTCTTCTAGTTTCCAATTTGTAAAACATATCCTGTCTACATAAGAAAAATGAAAAGCAAGTGTATTGTATTGATGACATACAGCTCAGTTTTTTTTTCCCAACTGTGGACCTACATATATGTCTGTGTACAGGAAAATATTGTTTTTTGTTGGTAACACCAGTTGATAAAGAGTGTAATAATGTAGTGGTATCTGCTCAACTTGTTATGGTTACTTGAATTATTGAACAGTTTAAGTTATGTATATACATCCCCATATTCTACTCCAATATAAGAGATTTAATATATATCAGCGCAGAAATTGACTTTAGATTTACAATAAAGTTTCTAAAAGTCATAGCTTTTAAACAACAGAAATGCAAGAGATTGGCTGCAGAGGTAGAAGTCACACCTAAGCCTTGCTGTCTAAGGTGGCTCGAAGACCCATCTGCCACATAAGAAGATATTAGTTTTATTAAGGAACATGGTAGATAAGGGGTCCTGTCACAAGTTTTGCATTGAGGTACAGGAGCTTCAAGTTACAGCATACTTCTGGACCAGGCAAATCTAGGTCATCAAGTAGGCAAGGAATAGATATCCTGAGGTAGACTTGCAGCCCGATAGAATTAGCGTGTAGGCCAACATGATAATAATAATAATAATAATAATAATAATAATAATAATAATAATAATATATTCTGATATATCAAGCTTAAACTAATATCTCTATTCAGTTTTTCTCTCCTGGTCTTGACAGACTAAAAACTGAAGAGGTTTTAATATTTCTGGACTTAATCTTAAAAAGAAAGATAAATGAAAACTTCCGAGATTATGTAATCCATATTTCAACAATTTTGTTTTAATTGTGCTTCATATCTAATGCCACTAGATGTCAATGTCCTGTCTGTCTGTATAATGTCCTTCAAAAAATGTATATTGTGTATAATGTTGTATTCAACCTTGGTGAACAATATTAAAGAGAAAGTCAAACATAACCATGACCCTTGGTTGTAAAATAGTTATTTGAAAACACTGCCCATACGTTGCACTTTTAGACATAGTATTTGTTCAAAATTGTTGTGACTTTTTTCCTACCGTTTATTATCCACATTTAAGCAATGTGCTTACTTCCATCTTTCAAATTGTGTTATTTTTTTTTATTTATACAGTATATATAAGAGACATAACACATGGTTATTCCCAAATGTACGCTTCTTTTTTGTGTTCCATCTGTGTGTTAAATGCTTCAACATTCTCTCAAACAATATGCTCAGTGTGTCAGCCAAAATATAAAAGTGTTTATGTAGTAATGCTGCAGAGGGAATTTTCAACTTTATCCTCTTGGTTAATTAATACAGCTATAATATGAGGAATTTTACATTTTTTATTTTAACTATTAGAGATTTTTGTATATTACTTATTTAAAAAAATGATCAAAATATTTTTGGAAGATTCCATTGCACATTTAAAAAGTATTTATGTATGCTTAACACACAGGTAAAACTGAAGTAATAATACATGATAATATTTAAGTTAAACAGACTGGAAATATGTGTGCTCCCTTCTAGAAAATAACACCACTCTATCGTTGGGGAGGGGATGGGGCGGGGAGGGTGCCCCAGTTAATTGGCAGTCCTGTGGGTGTAGCTGTGCTGAAGTCCTAAATACAGCCCATAAAGAAGAGTGACAGTCCTTCTAGAAGAATATAACTATGTTAGTCTCTCTTGAGAAATCCCATTTCAGATGATATAAAGAAATAACTCAGAACCACATGACCAAGTTAGTCTAGAAAGTCAGAGAACTATTTATTTAGCGCCCAATCATGTTTTGCATTTAGTCCCCCAAATGTGTTCTAACCATTCACCCAAAGGGCTTGTTGCAAAACCTGGTTCTAGATTTATGTTGACTTTCTCTTTTTGATATGAATAATTAAGCTTTGAAGACAAAAGGGTACTGTACAACATACAAAATCTAAAGTGATGGTTAGGGATCTCACTAAGTATAAAATATCAAACACAGTAACCTTTGCAACTTTTCCAACTGTGTAATACTGGAATGTTTTTTGTAAATATTAAAATCATGTAGGTTGATGTAAAATCAGTATGACATTGTCTAGTCTTCAAGCCTAAAATAAACTTTTGAAATTGTAGGCTATTTTACATGGTTTCTGTGGTTTTATTGTTGACTGAATGTAGACAAACAGTAGGTAATAACAATTAAATACTAAAATGCTTTTTATTTTTTATAATTTCACCGTGATTCAGTAAAGTGCTTTGCAAATTGTAATATTGTAATATTGTAAAATTTAAATATTTTAAAATTTGTCAGGCTCGACTTCTTGGATCAATCAGAAGAAGTTATTCTGAAGGCCCACTATACATATTAACAGAACATGTTTGCTTTTAATTGTACCTTAAACTTTACTGTTATGAAATACATCATTAACATCTAATATGTTATTTATGAATCAAACCTCATGAAACAAGTGATTCTAAACACTCCAATTCTAGAATTCTTAGGTATTCGAGTTCGTTCCAAATGAGGTTGTCTACTGTTTTATATTTGGGACTCTTCTCAACAGTATTTAGGTCCCATTTTAGTGCCAGAACTCAAGTCCAGCATCAGATCCAATACTGTGGTGGGGCGTAAGGTATGGTTATAAGTGCTCTTACCAATCAGATGTCCATTTTCTCGTTTTCCTCCTCCTCTTTCACAGCCTAGTCATAAATAAGCTAAGGCAGGAAGTTCATACCTTAATGCCCCTTTCTTCCCCCCTCACTCTGTGTCTAGTATTTTCTGGTTTGTACTAGATATACATATTTAGTTACAGAAGAAGTTTCTGCACATTTACATAGAGCCTAAAGGCAGAGAAAAGCTATTGGATGTTAAGAAACATGCCACTTTCCTCTTAGAAAGACATAAGATATTATACAGCTATATTTTATCTTTATATATCTACATGTACTACTGATTTAAGAAACAATACTAGACCAATAGGTTAAATCTGAATAGGTCTACCTTATCCAGTGGTGAGTGTAGCCCAGCAAATTACTAAAAGCTAGTGACATTATTGAGACACTTAATGGCCAGCATAGTTGGCATTTTAATTACAATTAACTATACCCATAAAATGGCAAACCGCTCTCAGAATAACTACAGACCTTTTCTAAAGACGTAAAGCTCTAGAGTATGCACACAAAAGAAATTCCTGCCTACACAGATATGTGATTGGTAATGCTATGCTGATAGTTTAACAATGTGGTAATGAAAAAATGTTAATATCTATTGAAACATACGTGAATCACAAGACCGCTCATAAGAAAAAGAAAAAAAGTAGACTAAATACACCACTACAGTATGTCTGTAAAGTCCTCTAGTCAGGAATCTTGATATCAATCTTCAATACATATTACCTAATCATTTATTATAAGTAATATAGAGGTAGGTTCACAAGTGTTCTAAGCTGTAACAAAAATATTGCATTAACCATTCAAGAACTAAAGCCATTTTTTACATAGACTTTCCACTTTCATGTGCAAGTTATATTATTATATTATTATTATTATTATTATTATTATTATTATTATTATTATTATTATTATTATTATTATTTATTTTATAGCACCATTGATTCCAGGGCGCTGTACATTCAGGGGGTTACATACATAACATAAGTCAAACATTTACAATAGTGACAATCTGTGATTAACAACAGGTACAGAGGGAGAGAGGGCCCTGCCCGCGAAGGCTTACAATCTACAAGGAAGGAAGAAAGAGACAGAAGGTGAGGGGCAAACATGTTTGTGGGGTGTAGTGACAGCGGGGTTATTCTAGGTCGTAGGCTATCCTGAAGAAGTGGGTTTTCAGGTTGCTTTTGAAGCTGGTGAAAGTTGGGGAGAGTCTGATGTGTTGGCTCAGTGAGTTTCAGAGAATGGGGGAGGCACGAGAGAAATCTTGGAGACGGTTGTGTGAGGAGCTGACAAGAGGGGAGCAGAGAAGAAGGTCCTGTGAGGAGCGGAGGTTGCATGAGGGGAGGTATCTGGAGATTACAGCAGAGATGTATGGAGTGGTGTCACGGGGGTCGCGGGCTCCGCTGCCCCCCGCGACCGTCACCCTGCTCGCAGGGGATCCGGCGCGGCAGCTGCGGCTGCCCGCGACCTTCCCCCTGCTGTCCCGGTCCCAGCGCCGCGTCCCTTACCTGTCCACGCTCCTGTGAATGCCGCTCCCGCCCGCCGTGCGCGTGGCCGCTGCTCCAGGCGCACGCGCGCCGACTTCTCTAAATTTATATGGCCAGCGTCGCGATAATTGGTCCATTGTCGGGCGCTGTTTCGATTTAAGTTATCCGCCCCCAACACTTCCTGCAGTCTGTTTGGTGTGTTCTTGGTGCGTTTTGAGAGTTTTGGAGTTTAATCTTGATTACTGTGTACCAGTCCGCTTGCTCACGTTTCCTGGACCTTGCCTGTTTGCCGCACTGCCTGACCGTCTGCCCGTCTTGACTACGAACCTCTGCCGCCTGCCTGACCTTCTGCCTGTCCACGACTACGCCTCCGGATTACGTTTTTGTACACAGCTGTTACCACAGCTGCCATCGCAAGCAAGTCGAACGTCAGGGGGTAAGACTGGTAGCTCTACGCCGCAGCAAGTCCGTCCCGCTTTGCGGCGATCTCTGGTGAAAACCGGGGGCTACTTAGATTCCGTTCCCTGGTGTGGCTTAGCTATCATCGCTTGCGTTGGCCCAGCGGATCCACTCCTCCGTTACAGCACAGACTGGCCATGGATTCCGCCAGGGTACCTCTGCTTGATCTCTGGGACATCACTACAGCTGTCGCCCAGCAGAGTCAACGTATCGACCAGCTAGCGGCCATGATGCAGCACCTGGCGACTCGTCTGCCTCCACCGGCTGCTGCCCCTGCACCTGCATCCGTTGCTCCGGCATCCATTGCTCTACATGCGACGGAGCCGGGTCCTTCTCTGCATCTGCCACTCCCCTCACGCTACGATGGAGACCCCAAGAAGTGCCGAAGGTTCATCAGCCAGTGCTCCATCCATCTCGAAATGATGGGGCATCAATTCCCTACAGAGCGAGTCAAGGTGGCCTTCATAATCAGCCTCTTGTCTGGAGAAGCCTTGGCTTGGGCTACGCCACTATGGGATCGAGGGGATCCTCTGACGGCGGACCTCCAAACTTTCCTCCGGGGGTTCCGCACCGTCTTCGAGGAACCAGGCCGTACTTCTTCGGCTGCCGCAGCGCTGCTCCGGCTGCGTCAGGGCGACACCACAGTCGGTCAGTATTCGGTGCAGTTTCGCACTCTCGCTTCGGAGCTGGATTGGAACAACGAAGCGTTGGTGGCGACATTTTGGCAAGGCCTCTCGGGGCGAATCAAGGACGAGCTCGCCGCTCAGGATCTACCAGCTGCCTTTTATGACCTAATCCATTTGGCCACCCGAGTGGATATTCGCTTCGCCGAAAGGCAACAAGAGCTCCGCCTACAACGGGAAACCGTCCGTCCACGCCGTTTCCCCCGCTTGGCTCCCACGTTCCAGCGGTCACCCCTTCCTCCTCCAACGGCCTCTGAAGAGGAACCTATGCAGGTCGAGAGAGCCCACCTGTCCCAGGAGGAATGTTCTTAGTGTCGTCTGAAGCAGCTCTGCTTCTATTGTGGTGGTTCTGGCCATTTCATTGGGGACTGTCCGGTGCGCCGGGAAACGTCCGCACCTAGTGCTCGTAGGAGAGGCAATCCTAGGTGTCAGAATGGCCTCTCCCCATCTGACCATGCCCGTATATATTGGTGCTTCTCCGGACAACACCTTTCAGGCCACTGCCTTTATTGATTCAGGATCAGCAGGAAACTTCATAAGCCACGAATTTGTGACCAGGTTTCGTCTTCATGTGACTCCGGTGCAGAAACCTATGTTCGTCTCCTCGGTCAGTGGCGAATGCCTTAAGGACGTGATCCGCTTCTGTACGGCCCCCCTCTTCTTGCAAATTGGGGCCCTTCACAAGGAGACGTTGCAACTTCTTGTCCTGCCTCGATCCTCCTCGGAGATCCTTTTGGGCCTTCCTTGTCTACAGGACCATACCCCGACTTTGGATTGGAGCACAGGTGAAGTCATGCGTTGGGGTTCCGCGTGTCTCTCTCGGTGCCTGTCTAAGCCGCAACTCGCTCCTCAAGTCACCTCCCGGAAGTCTGCCAAGCCTCCTCCAGGTCTACCTTCGCCATACTGGGATCTTGCCGATGTCTTTTCGGAGAGTCAGGCTGAAACGCTTCCTCCACACCGGTCTTATGATTGTCCCATTGACCTGCAACCTGGCTGTACTCCTCCCAGAGGCCGGGTTTACCCTCTCTCCGTCCCAGAGACTAAGGCGATGTCTGAATACATCAAGGAGAACCTCCGCAAAGGTTTCATCCGTAAGTCCTCGTCTCCGGCTGGAGCCGGCTTCTACTTCGTGGAGAAAAAAGACGGGTCCCTCCGGCCCTGCATAGACTATCGGGGCTTGAATAAAATTACCATAAAAAAACGTTACCTGTTGCCCTAGATCTCCGAACTCTTTGACCGCCTGCGTGGGGCGAAAATATTTTCTAAACTGGATCTATGCGGGGCCTACAATTTAATCCGCATTAGGGAAGGCGATGAATGGAAACGGCATTTAATACACGGGACGGCCATTTCGAGTATTTGGTTTATGCCTTCGGTCTCTGCAACGCCCCGGCTGTATTTCAGAACTTTGTTAATGAGATCTTTCGGGACCTACTCTATGTCTGTGTAATCGTCTACTTGGACGATATTCTCATCTTCTCCCCTGATCTCGAGACTCATCGCCACCATGTCCGCCAGGTCCTCAGGCGACTCCGCACTCATCAGCTCTTTGCCAAACCCGAAAAGTGCCTCTTTGAACGTGCCAGCTTACCCTTCTTAGGGTACATCGTCTCAGATAAGGGTCTCCGGATGGATCCCTCCAAACTCTCCGCGGTGCTGCAGTGGCCACAACCGGTGGGCCTTCGGGCCATTCAACGTTTTTTGGGATTTGCTAATTATTATAGGCAATTTATCCCCACTTCTCTACACTTGTGGCTCCCTTGGTGGCCCTGACTAGAAGAATGCCAATCCCAAATCCTGGCCCCCAGAGGCCCAAGAACCTTCAACCGACTCAAAGCGGCATTTGCTTCGGCTCCGGTCCTGTCTCGCCCAGACCCTAACTGTCCGTTTATTCTGGAAGTGGATGCTTCTTCGGTCGGCGCTGGTGCTGTCTCCCTGCAGAGATCCTCCGCTGGTAAACTACGTACCTGTGGCTTTTTCTCCAAGACATTCTCTCCTGCCAGAGAAGAAATAATACCATAGGTGATCGTGAATTACTGGCCATAAAGCTGGCTCTAGAAGAATGGCGTCATCTGCTGGAGGGGGCTCACCACCTCTTGACGTTTTCACAGACCATAAGAACCTTCTGTACCTTCAGTCGGCTCAACGCCTGAACCCCCGGCAAGTCAGGTGGTCATTATTCTTTGCCCGTTTTGACTTCCGGTTACATTTTCGGCCGGCCGAGAAAAACCTCAGAGCTGATGCTCTATCTCGGTCCTCGGATACGGTGGGTCTTGAGCCTCCTCCCAGACCATTGTCCCCCAGGAGCGACTCGTCACGGCTGCCCACGTTGGACCTCCAGCACCTACCCCCCGGGAAGACGTATGTGCTACCTTCCTTGCGCCCTAGAATCTGAAGTGGGGACACTCTTCTCATACGGCTGGGCACCCAGGAGTCCATAGGTCGCTTCAATTGGTCTCCCGATATTACTGGTGGCCTACTCTTGCTCAGGACATGAGGGACTTTGTTCTAGCCTGCACCTCCTGTGCCCATAATAAGGTTCCTCGCCTCAAGCCCACGGACCTTCTTCAGCCGCTCCCGGAGCCGGAAAAACCCTGGACCCATGTAGCCATGGACTTCATTACTGATCTCCCGGCCTCATCTGGAAACACGGTCATCTGGGTTGTGACCGACCGTTTTTCCAAAATGGCCCACTTTATCGCACTGCCTGGGTTACCATCTGCCCACCAACTGGCCCAACATTTTTTCAGTCACGTTTTCCATCTGCACGGTCTCCCTTTACATATTGTCTCAGATAGGGGAGTCCAATTTAGTGCTAAATTTTGGTGGGCTTTGTGTGGTCAATTGCAGGTCCAGTTAGACTTCTCTTCCGCATACCACCCCCAGACCAATGGGCAGGTTGAGAGGGTTAACCAGGTGTTGGGCACCTACGTGAGGCATTTGTGTCCGCCGTCAAGATAACTGGTCTGATCTTCTTCCCTGGGCAGAGTTTTCTATATAACTCTTTTAGGTTCGGGATCTGCTGGGGCCTCCCCTTTTTTGTCGTGTTTGGGTTACATCCCCGCCGCCTTCTCCCCCTGGCCACCTCGTGTCATGTCCCGGCTGTGGATGCCCAAGTAAGGGATATCAAGGCTCTCTGGCAGCTCACGCGACGGGCCTTGCTACAGGCTTCTGCTCGCACCAAAGCTCAGGCTGACAGGTACCGTAGGCCCCTGCCACTATTTGAGCCGGGCGGTAGGGTTTGGTTGGCCACCAAATATATTTGCTTTAAGGTGCCTTCTTATAAGTTAGGCCCTAAATACATGGGTCCGTTTGAGGTACTGCAACGACTTAATCCGGTGTCCTACAGCTCCGCTTGTCTCCTACCCTGCGCATCCCGAACTCCTTCCATGTCTCTCTCCTCAAGCTGGTGGTACTGAATCGCTTCTCCCGGGGGGCTGTCTCGCCTTCTCCTGTGGCCAATTCTGACAACATCTTTGAGGTCAAGGAGGTGCTGGCACAGAAGACAGTGAGGGGAAGCGGTTCTTCCTCATTGACTGGAAGGGGTTCGGGCCGGAGGAGCGGTCGTGGGAACCGGAGGCCAACCTGTCGCCTGACCTCCTCTCTAGGTTTCAAAAGAAGAGGGGGAGACCTAAGGGGGGGGGTACTGTCACGGGGGTCGGGGGCTCCGCTGCCCCCTGCTACTGTCACCTGCTCGCAGAGGATCCGGCGCGGCAGCTGCGGCTGCCCGCGACCTTCCCCCTGCTGTCCCGTTCCCGGCGCCGCATCCCTTACCTGTCCGCGCTCCTGTGAACGCCGCTCCCGGCCACCGTGTGCGTGGCCGCTGCTCTAGGCGCGCGCGCCGACTTCTCTAAATTTAAAGGGCCAGCGTCCCTATAATTGGTCCATTGTCGGGCGCTGGTTCTATTTAAGGTATCCACCCCCAACACTTCCTGCCAGTCTGTTGGTGTGTTCTTGGTGCGTTTTGAGAGTTTTGGAGTTTAGTCTTGATTACCTGTGTACCAGTCCGCTTGCTCAAGTTTCCTGACCTTGCCTGTTTGCCGCCTGCCCTGACCGTCTGCCCGTCTCTGACTACGAACCTCTGCCGCCTGCCCTGACCTTCTGCCTGTCCCCGACTACGCCTCCGGATTACGTTTCTGTACCACGCTGTACCCCGGCTGCCATCGCAAGCAAGTCACATCAGGGGTAACGACCTGGTAGCCTCACGCCGCAGCAAGTCCATCCCGCTTTGCGGCGGGCTCTGGTGAAAACCGGGGGCTACTTAGATTCCGTTCCCTGGCGTGGCTTAGCTATCATCGCTTGCGTTGGCCCAGCGGATCCACTCCTCCGTTACAAGGGGAGAGGTTATGGAGAGTCTTGTAGGTCATGGTTAGTAACTTGAAATGAATTCGCTGGGCAAGGGGAAGCCAGTGAAGGGATTGGCAGAGGGGGAGGCCGAGGAGTAGCGAGGAGAGAGGTGGATAAGACGGGCAGCAGAGTTGAGGATGGTCTGAAGGGGAGCAAGAGTGCTAGATTGGAGGCCGCAGAGAAGGATGTTGCAGTAGTCAAAGCGGGAGATGACAAGGGCGTGGACCAGCATTTTTGTAGTGACAGGGTTAAGGAATGAGCGGATGTCTGGGCCGGAGATGTAAAGTTGGATGTCATCAGCATACAGGTGGTATTGAACGCCATGTGATGCTATGAGCTGACCCAGACCAAGAGTGTAGATAGAGAAGAGTAGGGGGCCAGGACTGACTCGGGGAGGGACCCAACAGAGAGAGGCAAGAGGAGGAGGTGGTGCAAGAGTGAGAGAACTAAATGTCCGATCAGTGAGGTATGAGGAGTCCAGGAAAGGGCTGAGTCTTTGATGCTGAGGCATGAGAGGATTTGTAGCAGGAGGGAATGGTCAACAGTGTCAAAGGCAGAGGACAGATCTAAGAGGAGAAGCACAGAGTAGTTATATGTGATTCTGGTGGTCAGAATGGGCACTTTGTCCAGTAAATGGAAAGCTGCAATGCATTGTGTATTCTGACACCTTTCTATCATAACAAATATTTGTACTACTATAGCTCTTCTGTGGAACTAGACCATATGGGATAGTTTTCGTGCCCAGTATGTTTCAATGAGATCTGGGTCATCATGTCCTTGTTGATGGTTATCTGGTTGTTGTTCCATGGGTAATTTGTGGTAGAGATAAATCACAGCATTCCACAAGAACTGCCATTTTGGACATGCTCTAGCACAGTTGGTCCATGTTACACTTACATTTTTCCAATTTTCCTGCTTTGAAAAAGTCAACTTCAAGAACTGACTGTTCACTTTGTGCCTAATATATCCAATCCTTTAACACGTCTTTGTAATAAGATACTATAATAAATGTTATTCACGCCACCTCTAAGTGGTTTTAATATGACTGATTTTTTTTGATCAATTTCCAAAAAATATATTTACTAGAGTGACAACTACATGAATCTGGCTGATATCAACTTTACTCACTTTAGTCACTACTGACACTAAATGTAAGTTTCATGGAATCAGTTTATTAATATTGTATTGGTTATGAAATTGATCTATTTCATTTTCTTCCAGTAATTCCTACAAATTCTGTGAAATACAGTATCTTACAAAATATAAATATTATATCTTTTCATGGGGCAACACTGAAGGTATGACACTTTGATACAATGTAAAGTAGTCAGTGTATAGCTTGTATAACAGTGTAAATCTGGTGTGCCCTCAAAATAACTCGACGCACAGCCATCAATGTCTAAACCGCTGGCAAAAAAAATAAGTACACCCCTTAGTGATATTGGACAAATTGTGCCCAATTTACCATTTTCCCTCCATGGTGCCATGTGACTCCCTCATGTTACAAGGTTTGAAGTTTCATAGTTTCATAGTTTCATAGTTTGTAAGGCTAAAAAAAGACAAGACGTCCATCTAGTTCAGCCTGTTGGGCTAAGGTGTTGATCCAGAGGAAGGCAAACCCCAATGAGGTAGAAGCCAATTGTCCTCATTTTTAGGGAAAAATTCCTTCCGACTCCAATTGGCAATCAGAAAAACCTGGATTCAATGACCCCTCTCCTGAATCCTAGGACACTATAACTTGTTATATTATTACGCTCCAGGGAAATGCGTCTAAACCATTTTTGAACTTGTTATTGAATTCACCTGAAAATGTCCCTCTGGCAGAGAATTCATGTCTCATGCTTTACAGTAAAGAATCCTTTCTATTTTTATGTAGAAACTTTCGTTCCTCAAGACGTAAAGGATGCCCCCTTGTTTTAGATACAGCCCTGGGTATAAATAAATTTGGGAGAGATCTCTATTTTTACCTTGATGTATTTAAACATATTTATTAGTCCCCCGAAGCCTTCTTTTCTCTAAACTAAATAACCCCAATCTTGTCAATCTTTTGGGTACTGTAGTCCCAAACCCGTCTTTTATTATTTTTGTTGCCCGCCTTTGTACCTATTCAAGCTCTACAATGTTTTCCTGTGCATGGTGCCCCAAAACTGTACACATATTTCCATGTGTGGTCTAACCCGTGACTTGTATAATGGGAGAATAATGTTCTCATCATGTGCCTATATGCCCTTTTAATAACACCCATGATCCTATTAGCCCTTTGGGAGTGCTGCTGACATTGGTATACAGTTAAGTTTACTGTCCACTAGGATTCCCAAGTCCTTCTCCATGTCACTTTTACCCAGTGTTTTTCCAAGTGTCAATGGGGAGCAGGTGTATTTGGTGTTATCACTCTCACACTCTCTCATACTGGTCACTGGAAGTTCAACATGGCACCTCATGGCAAAGAACTCTCTGAGGATCTGTAAAAAAGAATTGATGCTCTACATAAAGATGATCTAGGCTATTAGAAGATTGCCAACACCCTGAAACTGAGCTATGGCACGGTGTCCAAGACCATACAATGGTTTATCAAGACATGTTTAACTCAAAACAGGGCTCGCAATGGTCGATCAAAGAAATTAAATACATGTGCTTGGCATCATATCCAGAGATTGTGTTTTCAAAATAAACATGTGAGTGCTGCCAGCATTGCTGCAGAGGTTAAAGTGGTTGGAGGATGGGGGAGGGGGTCAGCCTGTCACTACTCAGACCATACACCAAATTGCTTGAAGACGTTTCAACATTTGTTCATTGTATCTGGAGCTGCTACAGCCGGCTGCTCATTCCGTGGACACTGTGCTTAATGAGGAGGGTGCGGACTGCTATTCCAAGAAGAGTCCCTGGTGAGCGTTTTCTTTATTCTTTGTATACACATATACACTGACTACTTTGCATTGTATCAAAGAGTCATAGCTTCTTGTTGTCCCATTAAAAGATATAATACAATATATACAAAAATGTGAGGGGTGTATTCACTTTTGCGAGATACTGTAAATCTTGTTTGTATTAACTTACCAGGTGAAAATTGCTAATTGATTTATGGCAGTTTTTTAGGGAAAAATTACAAGTGTCAAGGCACACCTGTTTTTCACAAACCTTCATAATTTTTTTTCATTTTCACTTTTTTTATAGCTGGTTTCAGTTTGTAGCACATAAACAGTCACAGATGTATCAAATTTATATTGCTTCTGTATTTGGGCAAATCTGTCAGGTCAAGTATGAAGTCACAAAGATATCCTTTGTGAAGGGACCCTGGAGGCATGCAGAGAAAATGTGTTGTGTAACTTTCAAATCTGCCACCATTTTGGGCCTTGTTCACAGCTCAATGGCTGTACTACACTGGGCCCAGGAGCAGGCATCTCTAGCCTTATATGTTCCTGGGAAATAAGCTGACAGATGCAGCTTATTGCTGAATAACAACTCAAAGATCCCACAACTAGGGGAACACTTACATGATACAGACTGCACATTAGCTTGGTACCTGTTCCCACATCAGCATGCAGAAAAGCCACAGTATAATGCATGGAGAGCCTGCAGAAATGCAAAAGTACCCATTAAACAACCACTCACACATCCTCAGGGCATGAGGGGGGTGGCTGCCGGTATTACAATTGCATATAGATAAAGCAATACATAAGGGTGCAAATGTGTGGTGTACCATGCTGGCTTACAGCCTCTTAGTGACGCCCATACTAACAGATTAGGTGGGCTGCCCAGCACTTCTGGGTATCCAACAAAAAACATAGTCACCCCTAGCTCCCGAGCACTATTGGGCAGATAAAAATTTCATACTGGAAAAATATTAAATATGAGGTATTAGTTGGTACGGGGACCCCAAATACGCAAGCTCGAAACCGGCGTCAACGGTCCTTATGTCTTGCTAGTCCCTACACTGATAATTTACAAACAAAAACACACAAAAAAATAGGACATTACTTACTTTAAAAACACCACCATTTTTGGCCTTGTTCACAGCTCAACTTTCAAATCTATCTTAACAGTTACATGTATATGGGGACAGCAGGGAACATATAGATAACATGTTCACTGTCAAAAAATGATTAACTGTAAACGCATAAAATTAGAAAAAAAGGAAGAAAGTAATTAAAAATAAAATATATTACTTATGGCTTTTATGTTTCAGAATATACTATCTATTTCACATGTGCAATATTCATTGTTTGATATGTTGCTATGACATGCTGACATGCGCAATGTCACTGAACATAACTGAAACTCTATATATTTGATATCAGTGGACTGGTACCAACCTGCAGAACACAGATAACACATCATTTATACTGACTAGTGAAGGACATATAAATAGAACCCCATGCAAAAATGGCACAATTATTTTTTTTTCACATTCCATCCCACTTAAAAATTTTGGGCCATTTAACAGTACATTATGTTGTATGTCAATGACACCATAAAAAAGTAAATTTTGTCCTGCAAAAACCAAGTTAAAAAGTTATGGCTCTTGGAAGGTGTGGAGGAAAAACCAACATGCCACAAAAAAAATGCTTGGACCTTAAGGTTAAATATTATTATTATTATTATTATTTATTTTAAAGCGCCATTAATTCCAGGGTGCTGTACATTTGAGGGGTTTTACATACATAACATATGTAGAAAAAAGTACAATAACAGAATAAATGATTAACAATTGGTACAGAGGGAGAGAGGACCCTGTCCGGGCAGGTGCGTTTGGTTAATAAGTACCTACAAATTAGTGCATGAAAGTGGACTCATTTGGTTTAACCTACTATACCTAAGGAAGCCGTAGTATTGCAACGATACCCGTGTGTTTGGAACAACATTGGTAATATTTCTTCCATGCATTTTTTGCTTTACATTGCATATTTGTGTGACATTGCCCTAGTGGTGCTTAGCATTAGTAGTCACTTAATGTGGTACAGATGGGTTATGTACAGTTGAACCCAGAAGTTTACATAGAACTTTTGACTTTACATACACATATGCATGTTTTTCTCACCATCTGACATGAAACCAGAATAAACCTTACCCGTTTTAGGTCAGTTAGGTTTACCAAAAATTATTTATATTTTCCAAATGCCAGAAAAAATGAGAGAGAGAATTTTTAAGGCATTTTTATTACTTTCTGCAAAGTCAAAAGTTTATACACTAGGATTACTATGCCTTTGGGACAGCCCATATGATGATGTCATGTCTTTGGAAGCTTTGTTCTAATTATTCTGGCATTTGGAAAATATAAATAATTTTTATAATTATATTTGACTTAAAACAGGTAAGGTTTATTCAGATTTCATGTCAGGTAGTGAGAAAACATGAAAATGTGTCTTTTTATATAGTGTATGTAAACTTCTGATTTCAACCATAAATATTTTTCTTTGCATCACAAGCACAGTGCTGTCCAGCACCTTATAAAAGCCTGGGAAGTGACAAAATGGTATGCTTTTGATTTTTTTTGCCTATTTTGGTATTTCTGTAATGTCTTTAGTAAGAATAAGAATTATATGAAGGTGCAGTCTTTTTCTATATGTCTTGCTGGTTGTTTAAGGTACAATTACTAGTGTATCTCAAAAAATTAGAATGTCACAGAAAAGATAATTATCAATAATTTAAGTCAAATAGAGAAAGTCATATATTGTATAAACTCATTACAGTATGAATTACAAGGTTAATATAATTTGTGAGCCCTATAACAAATAAAAAGATCCTGTAGAACTCCTTTAATTTTCAATGATATTCTAATTTTTTGAGATGCACTAGTATTTATGACATTTAGATCTGTACTGCAAGTATTATGTTGGTGCCTGCTTTCATTTAGTTTGGATTTTTTTAACCATAAAATATTTCCCCTTGGGTAACATTTTTTATGATGAATACCATTCTTGTAAAAAAGTTGCTAAGTGCAGTAAAGTCATTTAAAGTTAGAGTTTTACTTTGTGGTATAACAAAGTTAATTATTATTATGCAATGTACAGATATTCGACATTGTTTTGCACAGAATTGATGGATTCATTTTTGAGGAAATACACAGTTCGGTCACTAGATTTTACTATAACCACCAGCTAATATCCAGAGTAACCGCCGTGTGCAGCATGGACAGAAGTTAAATGGGCCAGAGGTACTCAGTAAGGACCTGGTAGATTTTCACAGGAATCTGGAGCCATGCTGACTGCAGTACTTCCCACAGCTGCTGGAGGGTGTGTGGGGGAGGATCCATAGAGTAAAAATTTGGGACATCCTGAACCAAATTTTTTCACAAGGTAGTAAAGTACAAAATAATAAAACTCCTCTAAGTAACTTGACACAAAAAATGTTAGGCGCAACCTTCGCCACTTTTTAATGCGCCTGTGGGCGTTCTGGGGCGGGATGCGGCACATTCGAAAAATCCAAGGCATGCATGATTGCGGGTCGGCAAAGTGAGGAGCATTACAGCTCCTACAGGCAGACCTAGTTTAATGTGGTCTATCTGAGTGGAGAAGTCAAGAAGAAGAAATAATTAAGCAAGAAACCCTGCTTGGAGGACA
Organism: Phyllomedusa bahiana; assembly: GCA_025379985.1. Classification (NCBI taxonomy): domain Eukaryota; kingdom Metazoa; phylum Chordata; class Amphibia; order Anura; family Hylidae; genus Phyllomedusa; species Phyllomedusa bahiana. Next base: position 38,815 of record JAODAL010015336.1, on the reverse strand, counting down.
ACAGCTCCCAGCAAGACCTGTGCTGTGCTGCTTTTTGTTGTATATTCTGAATTGCATTAAAGTTGAAGTAAAGCCCAAATACATCTAAAATTGCTGTTATGAAAAATGTTTAAGAAAACATCTGGACAACATCATCAGTGGCTTTATTTGATGTTAAATTAGTGTAATTTTCACGACTTTGGAATACATTTTATAGTGGACGAATTTTCTTCGTATCAGAAAATATAATAAATTGGCATAATTTAATTGGATAAAATTTACTAATACCATTGATTTCATTTGTAATAGCACTTGATATTCTGTTTATTAAGTACTATTCCTTTAAAATACAAATCCATTTTTAATATACTCACTTTGTAGTGGTGTAAGGCTTCTGTCACCCAGGATTATTTCAGGCAATTTGGGGACGCAAATTCGTCCTGAAATGCATTTAAAATACGAGCACAAAGTTGTGCCACTTACTTCGCGTCGGAAATATCATTCCCCCATGTATTTTACTATGGGGTAATTCCGACGAGAATACGGCCGGATACTTGTTTTTTTGAGCGCAATACGGACGGATTCTCGTCAGGATAACCCCATAGTAAATAATGGGGAATGTATTTCCGACGCGAAGTACGTGCCACACTTTGTGACACATATTTGAAATGTTGCGCCTTACGGCATAAACCTGATCCATGGGAGAAGCATGTATTTTGCCTGTACAGTAGCTTATCCATGCTTGAATTCAGATATTAGAAGAAGCCTAATAAACATAAACAGGCAGCATTTCTGTGCAGTTTGATGCAAATGATTGTGCCTTAATTAGAAGAATATGTGACATGTTTCCCAATGGTATATATTTATTATGGAGAATCATAACTTGTTAAATTGCCCTTGGCATCATCTGTGAAGGAAGTGTTGGACCTTAACGTTCATTAACACTTGTCACTATAGATTGTTGAAAACCAGTCATTTTTATCACAATGACAGCATGACCACAGATACAAGACAGCTCAAGTACAATACTTACATGTATGACTGCATTGAAAATCACGACTGCTTGGAAGTGGAATACAGGAAATGTGATAGGAATGCAGTCGTATCTAGTATAAGTTCCATTCATGGCCTTTCTCTACCTTAACTGAAACTCTAATGACAAGTAAATGACTTTGCTGAAGTTTTTACCTTCAAATATGAAGATTATGAGCAACATGTCCCATTAGGGCTGCCCCATTTCTTTTGGTGTATTTTGCGCCAAAAAACTGTTGATGCCCTATTCTCTATATAAATGAACTGTAGCACACGAAAGATAGGCGCATTATACGGCAGGCACGACACATTTGAATACGCCTAAAGTATCTATGTGTAATATATTACTGTGTAATGTGTCAGATTTTCACCACATATGTCACTTTTCTCTCACTGTGGCTTTTACTGTGTTTTAAGGTTGCAGAGTAGCCCCATTCAAAGAGGTCAATCTGAGTCCTGGCTCCTTTCGCGTTGCCCATGCTCAATACATCTGGAAAACGTTTAAATAATTGATTTGAACATGTATTCTTGAATGATGCAGATTTGGAATCCATGTTCATAAAATACATACCACAGTTCACGATGCAAACTGATGTATTCTCATTAAAACAATGGGATGTTGTGGTTGCCCTTTTCAAAATGTATTTTTGCATTGTGTGAATCCAGCCTAAGCCAGGACCTAGAAAAGGTTTATAAGTAGTAGAGAGGCACAGAATGTTATCTCAGCTTTTTCAATGCTTTTCAAGGCCTTTGTTTAGGAATAAGATCAAGTAACACAGAAAGCCATGATATGACAGTCAAGCTAACTTTTGCTACATGTGTATGGCATGGTACAAGAAAGCATACAGGCTGTTCTAAAATGAGAATGCTTTGAAACATCCTAAATACCAGACACCTATAAGTACTAAATGAGAATCCAGAAAAGCAAATAATCCTTGCAGCGACACTCACCTTAAAACAATATTAAGTGAAGCAGCATATTTAGATGAACTGAAGAGTGCCACCTGAGATTTAAAATGGCTGAAGATATCAAGGTACAGGTGTTGATTCTGTATATACTATGTATGACATGATGAATTATTTGAGGATTTATAGTAAGTAGGCCCCAGAGTCGATTGATAAGAGCTTAGCAATCGACTTGATGTTTTAACAACCGGCTTAATGACTGTTAGCGACTTCACAACACAGTAAGTTATATATCCCCCAGTATAGGTTATAGGGTCCCCAGTAAGTTATATGTCCCCCAGTAGGTGGATATATAGTTTATATGTCTCCAAAAAGTTAGTTATATAAGTTATATGTACCCCAGTAGGTATATAGTTAGGTTATAGGTCTCCCAGTAGACATATAGGCAGGTTATAGTTCCCACAGCGGGCATATATGCAGTTTACAGGTCCACCATTGGGTATATAGGCAGTTAAATTCCCCATTAGGTTATACAAGGCAAGATTATTTGTCCCCCAGAAGGTAGATAGACACAGTTTTAATGTCCCCCAGTAAGTAAAAGCAGGTTTATATGTCCCCCACTAAGTATATAGGCAGGTAATATGTCCCCCAGTAGGTATAAAGGCAGGTTATATGTCCCGCAGTAGGTATATAGGCAGGTAATGTGTCCCCCCAGTAGGTATATAGGTAGATTATACATCCCCCAGTAGGCACATAGCCAGTTAATATGTTCCCCAGTAGGTATACAGGCAGGTAATATGTCTCTCTGAAGGTATATAGGCAGGTTATAGGACCCCCAACGGGTATATAGGTAAGTTATATGTCCCCCAGTAGGTATATAGGCAGGCTATAGGTACCTCAACAGGTATATAGCTCCCACATTCATTATATAGGTCACCAAACCAGTATATAGGTCCCCCAGCTGGTATATAGGTCCTCTAGCAGGTTTATACATTCCCCAGCAGGTATATAGACCCTCAGCAGGTAGAAAAGGCTAATTAAAAATAAAAAAAAAAACTAACAGTACTCACCTTTTCCCCACTCCTTGAAGCTGTCACTGCTCCTGGTCTTCTTCCTGCACAGGCGGCATGAGAGTGTCATCCCACTGCCTGCACGGCCTGATTACATAACTCTGCCTGTGCTGTATACTCCGGTGAGCCGCAAGTCTGCTTGCGGCTCACAGAAATACTCTGCAGAGCGGAGAGCCCTCGTTCTCTGCTCTGCAGAAGCCTACAACTGTACGTGCGTCCAGATGACGCACTTACAGTTAGTCCCCGGCGCCACTGTAATCACCGATCGCCAAGGTCCCAAGGCGATAGCTTAGCGGCCGGTATTGACTTGGAACCTTGATGATCCACAGCACCGGATGGCGGCGGCGCCGGGAACTAATAAGTGTTCATAATCATTATTACCCTTTTGAATTCTCTTGTTGAGGTCTCTCTGCTTTAACAGTATATGTGCCACAGTGCAACGACTGTGGAGCAACTGACCTGTGATTATCAGTGTCTTAGCCAGATTGTTTGCTCCACCTTTCAAAATCTTTAATTAAAAGGGCATTGATAAAAGTAAGTATGTAAAATTAAAACATATGATGTTTATATACATTCCTGAGAAACAAGAGAGAAAATGTTAAAGGGGTTTTGCCAAGAAGTGATTTACTCACCTAACAGGCTGAGCTGTCCTCTTGAGCCTTGAAAAAAGGGGCATGGTGTTTAAAATAAACGAGTGCCTCCTCCCTCGTACCATCGTCATCGTACCACTTTTCCAATTCATGCTCCCGAGGGCTGAGATAAATCAGTGTCTGTAGTTGAGCAAACATTGTTTAGCTAAACCACAGATGCTAACTATACTGTGCACATGTTCTACAGGTGTTCTCACTCGTATCTGCTCAGGAGAGAAGATAAGATCCAAGTAGGCAGCATTCACGAACTGCTGCAGGGGAGGGGGAGGGGTTGGGCTGAGCAGGGAGTGTCTGCATGTTTACTCAGTATAATTACATTAAACCAGCGGACTCTCTATACAGCAGACACAGGATTTGTTCTCTTTGCTCTCCCCCTCCCTTCAAAGCTCATTCATGTGCCCTGCCATCAGATAAGAAGTGCAAACAACAAAAGAGCAGCCAGATCAGCTACTGGTAGTAGTTATTGTAAACAGTCAGGAAACTAAGGGCATCTAAGCCAGGCTGCAGCCCTCACAGGCTTCACTTTTTTAATTACATATATTTAGAAAAGTGATTAAATACCCATTTTGGTGTGGCAAAACCCCTTTAAGGCATCATGATGTACAGCTGTATAGTAGCACACAGAGTATCTATACCAAAGCATAAGCACTCTCTATGTGTCAGTGATGGGTCCTGGCAGTGATGGCTCTATCATCACTAGTGATGGGCGATTGCGTCAACTATCGTCATCAGATCGATAGGCGATATTGTCAATTATCATGCCGATATACGATAATAGATAATCGCTGGTGACCATTAAGGTCAATTAGGGAGAGGAACACCTTCATTCTTACACCCAAACAGGCTGAGAAGCTGGATTAACATCCACAACAGGAAAATGGATACGTGCTACATCCCCTTCTTAGCATACACAATAGGCAACTAAGAGTCACAGATAAAAACTGACAGACTATTCACTATCCCTGTCATGTACCACAGCATGACCCTAAACCTGCATCACCCACAAATTAAAAAGTGCCAGAAGCAGTAATGAATTTGAACCATCATTTATACTTGAACTGGACATTTACTATACCTGTCCTGAGAACGCAAAACATTACCCTTAAACCTGTCTGACCCACAGATTAAAAAGTGCAGGAAAAAGGAGTCTTTGAACCACCATTTTAGATGAATGGACATTGACTAACCAGTCCTGGGCCACAGCATAGAGCCCCAAACCTGCATGACCTCCAGATTTGAAAAAATGCCGTAAAAAGGATGTCTTTCAACAACAACCACCATTTATGAAACTGATCATTGACTATACCTGTCCTGTACCACAGCATGACCCCTAAAAACTGTTTGACCCACAGATCACAAAGTGCAATTACAGCTATATAAAAGTTTATAAATGGATAAGAAAGGTTGGTTTTGCACCAATTAAATACAACAGCAGTTACCTACACGAAAATTTCTTTATTCAAATTTAAGTTCGAAGGTGGCTCTTGTGACAAAAACTTGGCCCACCAAAGGGAAATACCAGCTATTTAAATGTTATACGATTAATAAAAGTGGGTTTTTGCACCACTAAAATTACAACAGCAGTTACCAACAAAATTTTCTTGCATTCAAATTTAAGCACAAGGTGGCTCTTGAACAAAACTGGGCTGCACCAAAGGTAAATGCATACAGCTATTTAAAATTTAGACGGATAATAAAAAGTGGGTTTTGGACCTATGATATACACAGCAATTACTAGCAACTCCCTGTAGCCTAATATAAGTACAAGCTGGGTCTTTGATAAAAACTAACTGGGCTGCGCCAAAGTGAAAAACAACCTAATTAAATTGTGTACGCGATAATTAAAAGGTGGGTTTTGCACCAATGAAATACAACACAGCAGTTACTTAGAAATTTCTGTTTTCCTAATTAAGTACAGTCAAGTGGGTCCTGTTTGAACAAACTGGCTGAACAAAATAAAAGGTACTATTTCGACGCTCTGGTGCGAGTGTGCTGGCCAAAAACTGGTAAAAAAAAAGCCATTTCATGCTGGAGTTCAAAGCAGTCAAGTCTGGCTGCTACAATATACTCTCTTCCTTTCAAAAGCCTGCCTTCCTGTCTGTCAGTGTTTTTGCCCGCGCCCCCTCCACGCCCCCCCTCCCCCGCCAGCGGCTGTAACAGCGCTAGATGCTTCTTTAAAGTCTCCTGTTAACTAACTAAGAGCTGAAATTCTGAAATCTAACCTATATATCTATATTGTCACAAAGCTAAAAGCATAGTTGTCTGTAATGAATAAAGAGAACGGTGTCTCTGAGCTGAGCTGTATGAGAAGATCTAAGCACAACGTTCTTGCACTAGTGAGAGACACTGAAACACTGATGATAACAGGATGACGCTGTTTCTATGCAAAACGAGGTCTTGTGATTTTCCAGCCAATGATAACCATGACACTTCAACAGTCTGACATCGCACACCCAGCCTCAACCCCTGCTCTATGCTCTAAAGCTGATTTGCCTGGCCGCCAAAATACAGGAAGCGCCAAAAATGGAGCGATAGTAATAGATTATGCGCAGATTCTCACCTAAAATATCGCGTGATCAGAAATTTCCGATCAACCTAAAAACTGTGCCGATTTCAACTTTGTCGATAATAATCGCTCATCCCTAATCATAACCCAAAGTGTGGCAATGCCACTTTGTAGGCATTTTTTATTTATAATTTCTATTAAAATAATGCAATGGGGCAGATTAGAGATGGGCGAATTTCTCAAAAATTCGGTTCGGTCACTTCGCCGAATTTTCCGACAAAATTAGTTTCGGTCCGTATAACTTCGGCACGAATTGTGTTAAAAAAAAAACAGCTTTTCCAGGCTACACGGATCCCAGCAGATGGTGCTGTAGAACGTTTGTGCCATGCTTAAAATATGCAGAGGGAGCTGAGTTTGGTTTCATACAATGTTGTGGTTTAGTAGACACCACGATACTGCCGCCGCTCTTAGAATCGCTTCACTATAAAAATTCCCTGGGCACTTAAGAGCAAAAAACAGACCCAAAAACTCAAGCAGGAATGTAGTCCTTGATAAAGTCCATGCCAGCGAAAGCTGGAAAAAAACAGCGAGAGCTCAGTGGCAACATTAGTGACAGAGTGTGGAGGGTGACCGGCGCACCACAGCAGCATGATGTCGCAGACAGTGGCATCAATGACATTCTGGAGTGGCAAAAACCGGACTAGGCCACAGAGTGGCACACTGACACAGTGTGGATGTCACGGCAGCAGCAGCATGAGTCAACACAGTGGCAACAATTACCTTATGGAAAGGCAAAACAGTAAGTAGCCACAGAATGGCACAATACAACAGTGGTGGGAGGGAACTAAATGCAGCAGCATGAGGTCAGAACAGTGGCACAATGACATTCTGGAGGTGAGCAAACAGTAAGTAGCCACAGAGTGCAAAAGCATAGTGGTGGAGGCACGACAGCCAGCAGCAGCAGCATGAGGTCAGCACAGTGGCACAATGACTTCTGGAGGTGGCAAAAAAACCAGGAAGTAGTGCCACAGATGGCACAATGACACAGTGTGGAGGTCACGACATCAGCCACAGCAGCAGCAATGAGGTCAGGCATTGCACAATACATTCTTGGAGGTGGCAAAAAAAAGGAGTAGGCCACAGAGTGGCAACAATGACAGAGAGTGGAAAGGTCACATAAGCAGCATCATGAGGTCAGACAGTGGGCAACACTGACATCTGGAGGTGGCAAAACATTAGTGCGGCCACAGAGGTGGCACAATACAGATTAGTGGAAGTCACGGTAGCAGCAGCATGAGGTCAGACAGTGGCAAAATGGACATTTCTGGAGGTGCAACACAGTAGTAGGGGCCACAGAGTGGCACAATGACACAGTGTGGAGGGGCACAACAGCTCAGCAGTTGAGGTCAGACAGTGGCACTATGAACATTCTGAGAGGGCAAAACAGCGAGTAGGCCACAGAGTGCACAATGGAACACAGTTGTGGAGGCTACGACAGCAGCAGCATGAGGTCAGAACAGTTTTAAAAAAAAGTGGCACAAATGACCATTCCTGGAGGTGACAAAAACAGTAGTAGGTCCCACCGATGGCACAATCACACAGTGGTGGAGGTCCCGACAGCAGCCCACCAGCAGCAGCATGAGTCAACATGGCACAATACATTACTGGAGGTAGCCTAAACAGGAAGTATGCCACAGAGTGGCACACTGACAAGAGAGTGGAAGGTCAGTGTAACAGCAGCAAGCCATGAGTTCAGAACAGTGGCATAATGACATTCTAGATGGTGGCAAAAAACAGGACTAGGCCACAGAGTGGCACAATGACAAAGTGTGTAGGGCACGACAGCAAGCAGCATGAGGTCAGACATGTGGCACAATGACACATTCTGGAGGTGGCAAAACAGTAGTAAGGCCACAGATTGGCACAATGACACCGTTGGAGCATCGACGCAGCACAGCATGAGGTCAAGACTGATGGCACAATGACATTCTGGAGGTTGCAAAAACAGGATTAGGGCCAACAGAGTGGCAAAATGACACAGGAGTGGAGGCAAACGGACAGCAGCATCATTAGGACAGACGTGGCACAATGACATTCTGGAGTTTGGCAAAACATATTAGCCACAGAAGTAGCCCAATACACAGTGTGGAAGTCACGACAGCAGCCACCAGCAGGAGCATTAGGTTCAGGCAGTGGCACAATGACATTCTGGAGTGTCTAAAAAAACAGGAGTAGGCCACAGAGTGGCACAATGACAAAGATTGGAGTCAAGGTAGCAGCAGCATGAGGTTCAGGCAGTGGCCCACAAACGACATTCTGGAGGTGCAAAACAGTTTTTGTTTGTAGGCCACAGTGGCAACAATGAAACACAGTGTGGAGGGCACGACAGCAGCAGCAGCATGAGGTAAGACAGTAGGCACAATTACATTCTGGGAGGTGGCAAAACAGGAGTAGGCACAGATGGACATATGACAGTGTGGAGTGCACGACAGCAAGCAGCATGAGGTCAGACAGTGGACAATGACATTCTGAGGTGCAAAACAGGTAGTAGTGCCACAGAGTTGCACAATGACAGAGAGGGAGGACACGGTAGCAAGCAGCATGAGGTCAGGCAGTGGCGACAATGACATGTGTGGAGCGTGGCAAAACAGTATAATCACAGAGTGCCAAAATGACAGTGTGGAAGGGCATGACAGCAGAAGCACATGAGGTCAACAGTGGCACAATGACAATTCTGAGGTGGTAAAAACAGTATTAGGCCCCCCCACGATTGGCACAAATGAAGAGAGTGGAAGTGATGGCTGCAGCACAGCAGGCAAGAGGTCAGACAGTGGCACAATGCCTAAAGTGGGAGGTGGGGGACAATACAGTCCCTGGTAAAGATGGTTGGTGCAGATGAAGAAAACTGTCAGCAGATGTGTGGCATGCATGCAGTGACGGCATCAAATAGTGGCTGAGGCAAGTAATATGAACCCAGACTCATTTCTCACAGTTGGGGTGAGGCGTCATGGCCTTGATATAGTCTGACGCCTAAGGCATTGGGTGTGTGGAAATCCTGGCCGGATCCACGCCTGATTCATCTTGACAGAGTCAGTCCGTTCTCAACAATTCCCGTTGACAATCAAGTTCACCTTGGGGTCACTATGGCCCCCACCGCACTAACACTCCGCTCTGATGCCACACCACAGGCTGGGCAGGACATCTTCTCCAGCTGCAAACTCGCAGAGTTCGGCCACACATCATTTTGGCTCCCAGTATCCCAGCGATCTTCTAACTGGGGTGCAGAGGTGCTGTAACAAGTAGCCACCACCTGTTGGTTCAGGGACTGCTCCAGGTCGCTGCTTGCTTGCTGCTAAGCGTGGACTAACCTCCTCACTAGGCCGGTTGAAGGAAGCTGCTCATCAGTGACCTCCAGACTTAGGTTTGCTGCTGATGGAGCCTGGTACTAGCTCCGACTTCCCCACCAACACCCCATAGCCGCGGCAGTAGTTTAACGTGAGCACTGATGACCCCCCCGCCCGGTCCAGACCTGCAGAGGAGGGACGATGCCGCACATAGGCAGCGGCCAACTGACTTCGGAGGGATTTTCATCCTATAGGGAATTGAGTTTGTCCTCCCCTCTCAATAGCTGGGAAAAAGCCCCATTTTGGACCGTAAAGCGAGGGTCCAATAGGTTGTGGAGAGCCAGAAGTCATCCCTTTGGGCCCCCCGATGCTGACTATTCGGCCTGTCACTAGCCAGGCAAATCGCATGCTGCAGGCCATCTGCACAAGTTGACTCCAGGGGCTCCCTGCCTCCATCTCCACTGTATATACTGCCACGGTGTCTTTGCAGGTCACTGCTCGTCTTCCTCATCTCCATCTAACTCTCCAGCTGCTTCCTGCTCCTCCTCCTTGTCACCCCTGGGTAGAAAATCCACTCATTTCACCAGACAATGCTTCTGCTACCAATGTCCTTCCCCTCCTCTCCATTTCAGTCCCCACCGGACCATTGGCCGCGATATTAGTCGCCAGGTCTCCATTCCCCCTGCCCAGGACGATTTTTTAGCATCTGTTCCGAGACATGAAGCAGTTGAATGAGGTTATTCATCCCCGTATCCTGGCTACTGACAAATAACGTGCCTCCTCGAATGGCTCAACAAACGGCAGGTGTCTAGCATGAGTCTTGCCCACTGCTGACATTAAAGTTAACACAGGGTAGTACTCCTGTCCATCCTAGGATCATCAAAAAATCGTAAAGACCTTTCTCTGTTCATACAGTCTCCACACATGCTGTCAGGCTGAATTCCAATGGTGGAAAACATCGCATATCAGAGTGTGTTGAGGAGTCCATTCTGCCGCTCAACTCGAGAGGGTTCCTGCTTTGGTAGAATGGATGAAGTGCATGATGCACAGTTTCCTGCCATTGTTCAGAATCTCTGAAGATCGTGGAAGACTTCAGAACTTTTCACAACCGAGATTGAACAACGTGCCTTGCAGGGCGCATGGACCATCCTTCCCCTCGTGGCACGCGCGGACACCCATGTTCCTCCATTGTCCGTCACCATGGTTCCGAATTGCAGCTTGCGCGGGAGAAAGCGACACAACATCATTTTTTTGCTGCATGACGCGGAGCAGTTCCTCCCTGTGTTACTGTTGTTCGCCAGGCAAGCCAGGTGTAGATAACTGCGTGACCACCGGCGTTTTCCCTACACCATGTGTATTATGGAGCAGTACTTTGTGGAGGCGAGATGTGGTGTGTGGAGGAGTAGGAGCGGACATTGGCGCAGGAGCCGCAGTTTTGACAACGTGGAGGAGAAAGCGTCGTCTCCTGTCCAAGTTGTTGGTGTGCGCTGGGCTGGAAGGCAACATCACCAGTGGGCCCCTAAAGGACATTTACTGGACCCTGACCAGTAGTTACAGGTCCAGGACTCCCGCGGCTCGCCGTCACCTTGGAACAAACCAATAAGCTCAAGGACTGGCCACCTTTTTGTTCTACATATTTATTAAGTGCTGGTACTTGCCTTTTTGGAAAAGAAATTACGGCTTGGAAACTCTCCATCTCGCTCGGCACAAGCCATTAGTTTTCTCTGAGCGGTGTCAAGAGTCCACCATTTGGAAAGGTGCGGGACTGCAGTCCAACAACTTTGTACAGGAGCACGGTCCAGCTGCTGCACCTAGTATGGTTGGACGCATATTTTGGTTGTCTCTTTGCATGCCTCGCTGACGACTGCTGGCCGCATGATAGCGAGGATCAGGAGCATCTGGACGGTATATGATGTCAAGAGAGAACCAGCTCCCTTCTGCAGAGGTGGTGGAGCCTTGACTGGCGCAATGGCATGTGTTCCACTGGGCGCTGCTGATGCCTGTTTGCTTGCGGCCAGCAGATGGACCACCACATCTGAGCCACGTTTCTCCCAGGAACACCGATGGTACACTGCAAGAGTTTGACGTCAGGGCCGTGGTCCTACGTTTAGCTCCCGCCACGCTAACTTTTTGCCCACGAGATCTACATATACCCATAATACGGCTCCCTCCGGTGTCTTAGCAAAAAACCCTGCCACACCGCCGAGTATGCTGATTTCGCACCACACGCTCCGCACTGATGACTAATGCCGCCGCGCCCGCCGTCCGATCGCTGATCCCCCAGGCGCGTACTTTCTGGACCTGCTAAGCGGGTTTTTACCCCCGTGGCCCGATTGCTCCCGACCTCACACTCTGCTTATCCTGCTGACTCACGGCACACAACACACTTGCGCTGCGCGCCGCTGCTGTCGCGCAAGCTGATGCACTCTTTCTCCTGACATATGAAGCCCTTGCCTCACCCGCGGCTCCCAATTGCGTCGGCCTACATCATCATATATTTTTTTTCATCGTCACTGCTTGTCCTCATCACCGGTCTTGGTATGCAAGGCTGACCCCTCACAACATGACCTCACATGCCACTCTCAACATCTATACTTTAGCCAACCTACTGCAAGAGCAGGGTAATATGCCCCCATTTCTTCGATGCCAGTTGCTTCTGACTGCCCTCCTTCAAATTGTTCATCCTCGCTATATAGTGGCGCTGAGCCCAGACCACATAGTAGATCTCTGGCTGAGGGACCCGGAAAGGACAGAGGCGGGTTGAGGACAGGTGATGGCCGCTGACCCGCTCCCGGGCCATGCCAACTAATGGTTGTGTCTGAGGTTCCCACCGACTCTTGGCTGGGGTACTCAGATGTCATCTGGGAGGAAGTTGGAATGACCTCGTCAACACCAATCAAGAACACTTGTTGCAGAACAACAACACACGGCCGCTAGTAACAGCGGCAAGTTATGGCCTCGACAGAGGACCTCTGCTGCACGTCCCCATTGCTGGTGCTCGACCTGTGCCTGCTCCAGGAATGTTTTGTGCCTCTGCCACTCGCAGGTGAAGAAAACCAGCCACCTCTCTGTCCTGACATACGTGGTTTGTTCTAAAATGTACAGACACTGTTTGATGAAGATATCTGTATATGATAAATACACACCCTGTATTAGACTCCAAAGGAACCCACAAAGAAGCTTGGTAAACTTGGATATAAATTGCGCTCCACAAATGGGCAGGAAAAATTGACTGTATGTGCGTTAAAAAACTTTGTGTATTTACTGAATATAAAAGCACAAACAGGCTTTAATAACCTCGGATATGAATTATGCCTACAGAATTTCTTCTGTTGGCAGTGGAAAAACAAGTTTTCTTTTACTGAGTACAACTGCAGAAAAAACACTTAAGTTAACTCCCTGGATGTAAATTGTGCCAAAGAATTTGAGTCAACCCCAAACTACACCAGCTTTGTAACGTGTTATAAAAGGCATGTTTTTTACTGCTACACAACAAGAAAAAAATGGTAATTAACCTTGCGCTTGTTAATTAATGCCCTAACAGGAAAAATGTATTATTTGGCGTGAAAAAGAACACGGTTTCTTTGAGTCACCACAGCAGCAAACATCGCTTAATTAACCCTGGATGTAAATTGTGCCAAACAATTAGAGCAACCCAAACTACTAGCTTTGTACGTGTTACAAATGGCGTGTTTTTTTTACGCTACACAACAAGAGGAAAAAATTGTAATTAACCTTCGCTTGTGATTAATGCTAAAGGAAAAATTTATTTTTGGCAGTGAAAAAGACGGTTTCTTTGATTCAACCACAGCAGCAAAACAACACTTTTATTTTTTTTAAAATTGTTTTAAGAAAACCCCCCCCCCCCCTGATAGTAAAATTGTGCCAAACAATTGGAGCAACCACAAACTACTCTACTAGCTTTGTAGCGTGTTACAATGGCGTGTTTTTTACGCTACACAACAAAGAAAAAATTGAAATTAACCTTCGCTTGTTAATTATGCACATAAAAATCTATTTTTTTGTCGCGGTGAAAAAAGAGAACGGTTTCTTTGAGTCCACCCACATCAGCAAAACAACTCTTTATTAACCCCTAATGTAAATTGCGCAAAAGATTAGCACCCAAAAAGATGAAGATGAAATTGTATTGAAAAAGAACACTGTTTCTTTAAATGAATACAACAGAAACAGGCTTAGATCCCCCTTCGGATATTCCATTGCTCGTGAGCAGATAGCATTTAACATGTATATGCAGCTGCACTGGAACGCACACTTGACTTCAGATCCAATACTCCAAAAAACAGAATTAGAACGTTAAGAGAAGAAGTCTCTGAGGACAACTGTAGACACCCCCCAAAAATCGCTGTATGAAAATCAGTTCTTTCAGTAAAGAGCTATCCACAATCAGCGCGGCAGCACCTCCCAATCAGTACAGTGAGAGAGGTATGAGCTCCCAGATCGCGCCGCCCGACTTATATAGTGTGGTGACTAAGATGGGCGAATGTTCCTCCCCGGATAATACGTTTCGTTCACTTCGCCAAATTCTCGGCAAAAAATTAACTTCGTTCGAATTACTTTCGGCAACAATCACGTTAAAAAAAAAAAACAGCTAATTTCCAGGCTGCACAAGACTGCAGGGTGCTGTAGAACGTTGTGCTTGCTTAAGAATGCAGAGGGGAAGCTGGTTTGGTCTTCACACAATGTTGTGTTTTAGTATGACACGCACATGACTGCCGCCGCTCTTAGAATCGCTTCACTATAAAATTCCTGACTTAAGAGGGCAAAACTTCCAAAAAAACTGAAGGGGGAATAAAGCCTGATAAAGTCATGCAGCGACAGTGAGTTGCTCAGGTGGCAAATTAGTGACAGAGTGTGGAGGTGGACGGCGCTACCACAGCAGCATAAGGTCAACAGTGGCACAATGACATTCTGGAGGAGGTAAAAACAGGAATAGGTCACAGAGAGGCACAATGAACACAGTGTGAGGTCACGGCATCAGCAGGCATGAGGTCAGACGTGGGCACAATGACAAGTGTGTAGTCACGGCACTATCAGCCCACAAGCAGCAGCATGATGTCAGACAAGTGCACAATACACAGTGTATAGGTCCACAGCAGCAGCCACAGCAGCAGCAATAGAGGTCAGACAGTGCACAATGACACGTGTGTAAGGCACGGCAGCAGCCACAGCACAGCATGAAAAAAGTCAACAGTGGCAAAATACACAGTGTGTAGGTCACGCAGCAATCACAGCAGCAGCATGAGGTCAACAGTGGCACAATCACATTCCTGGAGGTGCTTAACAGGATAGGCCACAGAGTGTGACAATGATACAGGTGGAGGTCACGCGCAAGCCACTGCAAAAGCAAGAGGTCAGACAGTGGCAAAATGACATCTGAGGTGGCAAAAAACAGGAGTAGGGCCACAGGAGTGGGACAATGACACAGTGTGGGAGGTCACGGGCATCAGCCACAGCAGCAACATGAGGTCAGGCAGTGCACAATTACATTCTTGAGTGGCAAAAAACAGGAGTAGGCACAAGAGTGGGACAATGACACCAGTTGGAGGTCACGTGCAGCAGCCACAGCAGCACATGAGGTCAGGCAGTGGCACAATGAAATTCTGGAGGTGGCAAAAACAGGAGTAGGCACATAGTGGGACAAAGACACAGTGTGTAGGTCACGGTAAAACAGCAAGCCACAGCAGCAGAATGGAGGTCAACAGTGGCACAATGACACATGTTTGGAGGTCACGGCAGCAGCCACAGCAGCAGCATGAGATCAACAGTGGCACAAAGACATTCTAGAGGTGGCAAAAACAGTGAGTAGGCCACAGAGTGGGGACAATGAGACACAGTGTGGTATGTCCACGGCAGCAGCCACAGCAGCATTTGAGGTCGAGGCAGTGGCACAATCAACATTTCTTGAGGTGGCAAAACAGGAGTAAGCACAGAGGGGACAATGACAAGCGTGAAGGTCACGGCAAGCAGCCCCACAGCAGCATGAGGTCAGACAGTGGCACAATGATACATGTGGAGGTCACGCCAGCACACAGCAGACAGCATGAGTCAGACATTGTGCACACATGAAATTCTGGAGGTGGCAAAAAACAGGAGTAGGCCGACAGAGTTTGAACCAATGACACAGTGTTTGAGGTCACGGCGGCATCCCACAAACAGCAGCATGAGGTCAACAGTGGCCACAATGACAGAGGTGTGGAGGTGGGTGGGCAATACCAGTCTCTGGTAAAAATGGTTGGGTGGCAAGAAGGAGAAACTGTCAGCAGATGTTTTGGCATCCAGGTGGGTGGCGCATCAGAATAGTGGCTGAGGCAGGTAGTTTGAACCCAGAACTCTTTCTTCACAGTTTGGGTGAGGCGACATGGCTGATGAAGTCTGACGCCTATAGGCATTGGTGGTGTGGAAATCCTGGCCGATTCCAGCCTGATTCAACCTGACAAAGGTCAGAGTCGTCCACATTTCCCGTGGACAAGCGGGTTTCTCTTGGGTAACGATGGCCCCCCGTCCGCACTGGGAACACGCCGCTCTGGATGCCAACACTACTGGCCTGGGGCAAGACAGCTTCTCCATGCAAACTCGCAAGTTGCGGCCCACACATCCAGTTTTGTCTGCCCATTAGCCAGCGGATCTTCTAATTGGGGTGGCAGAGTGCTGTCCAAGTAGGCACCACCTGTTTTGGTTCAGGCTGCTCCAAAGGTCCTGCTGCTGCTGCGACTACCATCCTCACTAGGCGGTGAAGGAAGCTGCTCATCAGTGACTCCAGACTTAGGTTACTGGCTTAATGGAGCTGGTTACGGCTCCTAACCCCCCACCTACTCCTAGCAGCCGCGGCAGGAGTACGTGAGCGCTGAGGAACCACCCCGTCAACTGGCCAGAGGAGGGACGATGCCGCACATAGGCAGCAGCCACATGATTACGGAGGATTTTTCCCTATAGTAATTAGAGTTTTGTTGTCCCTCCCTCTCAATAGCTGGGAAAAGCTCCCATTTTGACCGGTAAAAGCGAGGGACCAATAGGGTGGAGAGCAGAAGTCATCCCTCTGCCGGATGCTAACTATTCGGCTTCAACTAGCCAGGCAAATAAGTCATGCTGCGGGCCATCTGCAACAAGTGACTCCGAGGGGGCTCCTGCTCCATTTCCCTGTATACGCCACGGTGCTTGGGTAATCGCTCATCTCCTCATCTCCATCCACCTCCTCCAGCTGCTCCTGCTCCTCCCTCTTGTCACCTGGATGAAAATCCACTCATTTCACCAGACAATGCTTCTGCTCCAAGAAGTCCAATGTCCTCCTCCTCCTTCCTCCTCCTCCATTTTTCAGTTCCCACCCGACTCATGTGGGCCCACGAGATTGTAGTCGCCACGTCTCCATCCCCTGCCCAGACAGATTTTTCAGCATCTGTTCCAGGACACATGAAGCAGTGAATGACGTTATTCATCCCGTAGTCCACTGGCACTGACAAATTAAGGTTGCTTCCTTGAATGGCCTTCAACAAATTGCAGGTGTCAAAGCATGAGCTGCCACTGCTGAACATCAAAGTTACACAGGGGAGTACTTCTGTCTGCCTGGATTCATCAAAAAATCCTTAAATTGCCTTCTCTGTTCATACAGTCGGTCCAACATGTTGTCAGGCTGGATTCCAACGGTGGAAACATCGCATATCAGAGTGTGTTGGGGGAGGACCGTTTCTGCTGCCGCTGCAACTCGAGGAGGGTGTTTTTCCTGCTTTGTACGAATGGATAAAAGTGCATTCACAGTTTCCTGGCCACTTTCAGATTGTTCTGAAGATCGTGTGAAAGACATCAGAACATTTTTCACAACCAATTGAACACGTGAGCCCGATCGGGCGCATGGACCATCCCTCTTGGTGCAGCGCGGACACCATGTTCCTCCCATTGTCCTCTCCATGGTTCTCGATTGCAGTTGGCCGCGGAGAAAGCCTCACATCGATTTCTGCTGCATGAGCGGAGCAGTTTCTCCCTGGTGACTTAGTTCGCTGCGAGGCAAGCCAGGTGGTAAGAACAGTTGTGACACCTCTGTGCCCTACACATGTGGTATGATGTGACAGTACTTGTGAGGCTGAGATGTGGTGTGGTGGATGAGAGGAGCGACCAGTGGCGCAGGAGCACAGTTTTGACAACGTGGAGGATAAAGCGGCTCTCTCCTGGCCAAGTTGTAGTGTGTTGCCGGGCCGGAAGCACATTCACCCAGTGGGCCGTAAAGGACATTGTCTGTCCCTGAAAACCGTATTAAAGCTCCAGACGTCCGCGTCTGTGTGCGTGCACCTTTGGAACCAACCGATAAAGCTCAATGACTGGCCCACCTTCTGTTCTACATATTATGAAGTGCGGTACTGATTGCCTTTTTGAAAATAAATTACGGCTAGGAACTCTCCGTCTCGGCTCGGCACAAGCAATTAGTTCTCTGAATGGGGCAGAGTCCACCATTTGGGAAAGGAGGGACTGCAGTACCAACACTTGGACAGGACACGGTCAGCTGCTGCACCTATAGATGGTTGGATACATACTGTTGTCTCTTCTTGCAATCGCCTCGCTGAACGACTGCTGGCGCATGAGTAGCGAGGAGCAGGAGCATCTGGACCGGGAGATGAATGATCAAAGAGAAACAGCTCCCTTTGCAGAGGTGGTGGAATCCTTAAATGGCTGCAATGGCATCGTGCATTCTCTGGGCACGCTGCTGCTCTGTTGCCTCGGCGCAGGAAATGGACCACCACATTTGAGCCACGTTTCTCCCAGGAGCCACTGGATGGTGATCTGCATGTGTATACGCAGTCCTGGTGCCAACGTAGCTCCCTGGCCACGCTTGCACTTTCTGCTTAAGATTTCTACATAAACCCATATTTGGCTCCTCCGTGTCTTAGCAAAGAACTGCACAGCGCGCCGAAGTATCGGAATTACCTGCTCAACGCTCCGCACTGAGTGACTACTGCCGCCGCTGCTCGCTGAGCCCCTGTGCCGCTACTCTTCTGACCTGCGAAGCGGGTTTTTTAAACCCGTGGCCGCTTGGCTCCCGACCTCACTCTGCTGCTACCTGCTGACTCACTCACGGCACAGCCTACCTTCACGACACACTTGCTTGCTGCCCCGCTGCCTGACGCGCAAGCTGACGCCTTCTTCCTACTGACATGATGAAGCCCTTCGCCTCACCCCGGCCCAAGTGCGGTCGGCTACATCATCATCTAATTTGTGTTCCATCGTACTGCTGTCCTCATCACACCGGTCTTGGTATTGGGCAGAGGCTGACTCTCACAACAGACCACCCGTGCCACTCTCAACATCTATACTTTGCCGCCTACTGCAAGAAGCAGGGGATATTGGCCCCATTTCTTCGCTGCAAGTAGCTGCTGACATGCCTCCTCAATTGTCATCCTCGTCTATATAGTGCCACTGAGCCTAAACCACATAGTGGATGGTGGGGGGGGGGAGGGGGGGAGTTGTGGGGGTGGGGGGGGGGTGGGGGGGGGGGGGGGGGAGGTAGTAGATCTCTGGCTGAGTTAACCGGATGGGACAGAGCGGTGAAGGACATGGTGAGGTGCCGCTGACCCGCTCCCTGCCATGCCAACTAAGGGTTTGTCTGACATTCCCAACCGACTCTTGGCTGGGGTTTGTCAGATGTCCAATCTGGGAGGAAGTGTATACCTAGTCAACCAAACAAGAACAATAACCATTGGGGTTGCTAGTTATACACGCTGCTAGATGACACGGCAGTTGTGTGCCTCCACCAGGGGTGACCTTGCTGCGACGTTTCCCTTGCAGGTGGCTGCGAACTGCTCCAGAATGTATTGTGCCTCAGCCACTCGCAGTGGAAGAGCCTGCCACCAGCTCTACTGTTCTGACAATACTTTGGTTCTAAAATGTTCAGACACTGTTTTGAAGAAGATACTGAATGATAAATACACACACTGTATTTGACTCCAAAGGAACCCACTACGAAGCCTTGGGTAACCCTTGGTATAAATTGCGCTCCACAAATGGGAGGAAAAATTGACTTTATGTGCCGTTTAAAAACTCTGGTGTATTTTAAAACTGACAAATAAAAGCACAAACACAGGCTTAATTAACCTTCGGGATATAAAATTTTGCTACAGAATTTCTTCTGTGGCGGTTGAAAAAAAAAGTTTCTTTTACTGAGTCAACTGCAGAACAACGCTTAATTAACCCTGGATGTAAATTGCGCAAGAATTGAGAAACCCACAAACTAGTAGCTTTCTGGCGGTTACAATTTGGGCGTGTTTTTTACGCCATATACAAGAGATAAAATTGTAATTAACCTTCGCTTGTCTTTTTATGCTACTGGAAAATTGTATATATTTTGGCGTTGAAAATGACGGTTTCTTGGGGTCAGCACACCAGCAAAACAACGCTTAATAAACCCCTGGATTTTAAATTGCGCAAAAGAATTGAGCAACCACAAAACTAGTAGCTTTGTAGGTGTTAAAATTGGTGTTTTCTACGCCACACAACAAGAGAAAAAATTTGTAATTAACCTTCGCTTGTGAATTATGCTACAGGAAAAATGTATATATTTTGGCGTTGAAAATGACAGTTTCTTGGGTCAGCACACCAGCAAAACAATGCTTAATTAACCCCTGGATGTAAATTGCGCAAATAGAATTGAGCAGGCCAAAAATGAAGTGGTATTTGTATTGTAAAAAGCTGTTTCTTTAAATGAATACAAACAGGAACTGGCTTAGATCCCCCTTGGATATTGAATGTATATGCCGTGCAGTGGACGCACACTGGGGTTTCAGATCCAATACCCCAAAAATCGAAATAGAACATTAAGAGAACAGTTCTTTTGAGACAAGCTGAGACAACCCCCCAAAAATCGCTGTATAAAAATCAGTTTCTTCAGTGGGGAGTATCACAATCAGCCGCGGCAGCACCTTCCCTGATGGCAAGTGAGAAGAGTGTGAGCTCCCGGCGTCGGCCTGGACTTATATAGTTGCGGTGACGGGACAGAATCCCGCGGTCTCGATTGGCTCATCTCTGCACATGTCATGCAGGCTATGACCTTCTTCCTCCCAGAGTTCTTTGCCCCATGTAGCGCCATGTTCTCGCAGCCATTTTATCAATCAAAAGCACACTTCGTTCACCCGAAGTACCCCAAAGTTCGACTTTATTCCGTACCGAAGTTTTCCTGAAATTCTAAACGAATTCCACTTCATTAGAATCAATTCGCCCATCTCTAGGGCAGATGTTTCAAAACTGTTTAATACTTAGTGTAAACTTAGACTAGACCATTTAAAAAATGGGCCATATTTATCATAGTGTTAGTCTAAATTTACACTTTCTATTTTCTGGCTTAGTTTATAATGCTAAGGGCCACATGTATGAAAACTGACTAGGTCTAAAACTCTCTTTGTTGCCCATAGAAACCAGTCAGAGCGCCCGTATCATTTTTTCAGAGCATTATATGAAACGAGAGGGGCGCTCTCATTAGTTGCTACAAAGTGAATTTTAGACCTAGACAGTTTTCATACATGTGGCCCTAAAAGTACTAAAGCTTTTACATTTTTTGACGTACATTTTATAACATATGACGTAAGGACAAATGACATCATGTCCTTTTTCAGCTATGCAGCATTAAAGTGTTTTAAAATAGTTTAAAATACATAGTAAATGAAACAAAAAACATGTAAGGGGATGTTCACACGGCGTGTTGGATCCGTTTTTTGGATCAGTTTTGGATACGAAAAACGCATTCATAAGCGCTGTGTAATTCGCATCCAAAACGCATCCAACATGCAGGTGCGTGTTTGGATGTGTTTTTTCTGCAGCAGCAATGCAGCCTATAGTTTTTAAAAGGGTGCCTGCTGTGTCAAACGGATCAAGAATTGACATGTCAATTCATTGAACGGATCACAAAGATGCATGTAAACACGCATCGGTGATCACTCGTCTGAACGCTGATGCGGGTTTTACATTGAAAGCAATGTAAAATCACACTGCACTTTGTTAGATGCATGTTTGGGTCCGTTTAGGGTCCGAAACAAGGAACCAAACACGCATCTAAAAACGTATTGAACACACATAAACATACCCTAAGGGTGCTTTCACATGGAAGGTTTTTTTATGCGTTTTTGGATGCATTTTTTGTGCAGAAATATACAACATTAATTGCTGTGTCTTTCTGCACTAAAAACGCATCCAAAACACATAAAAAATGCATCAAAACGTAAATGTGTTATTGGTGCATTTTTGGGTGTATTATGTGCAGAAATGGAAATCCCTAAAGAAGCATTTATGCTATCTATCATACATGAAAAAACTTTGAGATTCTTGGTTCACATATTTTTGATCAAAAAATGCTTAAGCTGCCCACGAACTTACAACGTGATCTCAGGTCGGGCAGTCCTATGCTATCTTTACCTCTCAATAGAGCCAAATCCAGGCCTCTCACTGGGTCAACCGACCTCCATTATCCAGAGAGAAAGAAAATAAAAAAAACACCAGACCTGCAAGCTGCACTCTTATGACAGCCTGTGAAAGTGGGCGTGGTGCAGAAAACCAAAATGGAGGCACCCCTTCCTCCCCATATAGATTAAAAGCAATATACGCCAAATACAATGTATGGTTCTGCACAAAAAAAGATTTCTGAAAAAACACTATGCGAACCCAGTTGACCCAGTGAGAGGCCTGGATTTGGCTCTATTGAGAGGTAAAGATAGCATAGGACTGCCCGACCTGAGATCACGTTGTAAGTTCGTGGGCAGCTTAAGCATTTTTTTATCAAAAATATGTGAACCATGAATCTCAAAGTTTTTTCATGTATTATGTGCAGAAAGGCCCAGCAATTAATGTACATTTCTGCAAGAAAAATGCATCCAAAAACGCATGAAAAAACGCACCAAAAGCACATGTGAATGCACTCTAAATCGGTATTTTGGCACACATTGTGGCACAATTTCCATAGCAAGTCTGCCCCAATATATAATGACTGTTATTTATTAAAAGAATATAATATATAACAGTAATAGTATGCTTACCTTTCTCGCACACTGACTCCTTTCAAGTTCAAA
The DNA here is from genome assembly GCA_025379985.1 of Phyllomedusa bahiana. Classification (NCBI taxonomy): domain Eukaryota; kingdom Metazoa; phylum Chordata; class Amphibia; order Anura; family Hylidae; genus Phyllomedusa; species Phyllomedusa bahiana. The sequence goes on along the minus strand of JAODAL010015336.1, from coordinate 16,270 downwards.
TATGGACTTGAAACTTGGAGAACACAATGCAATAATGCCTATGGAAAACAACTTTGGAAACGAGGAGGGTAAGTAAATTAGTTTGGTCTGGAGTCAGAAATTAGGAGTTTGGTCTACGGTCTGCAGTAATTAAGGGGTCTAGGACCCAAAATTAGTCAGCACACTTAACCCTGTCACTTAACCTTGGACTCCTCTCTATCCTTCAAACCACACATCCAAGCCCTCACCTCTGCCTGCCGCCTCCACCTGAAAAATATTTCACGCATCCGCCCATTCCTCACCTTTGACACTACAAAAACGCTAGTCCACGCCCTTGTCATCTCTCGTCTAGACTACTGTAACACCGTTCTCTGTGGCCTCCCATCCAGCACTCTCGCTCCCCTTCAAACCATCCTCAACTCTGCTGCCCGTCTTATCCACCTCTCTTCCCGTTACTCCTCCGCCTCTCCCCTCTGTCAATCCCTTCACTGACTTCCCATTGCCCAGCGAATTCAGTTCAAGTTACTAACCATGACCTCCAAGGCTCTCCATAAGCTCTCTCCTCCATACATCTCTGCTCTAGTCTCCAGATACCTCTCCTCACGCAATCTCCGCTCCTCACAGGACCTTCTCCTTTGCTCCCCTCTCATCAGCTCCTCACACAACCATCTCCAAGACTTCACTTATGCTTCACCCATTCTCTGGAACTCCTTAACACAAAACATCAGACCCTCCCCAATTTTCACCAGTTTCAAAAGCAACCTGAAAACCCATCTCTTCAGGACAGCTTATAACCTACACTAACCCCACCACCCGTACACCGGCCCACAAACATGTCCACCCCACACCTTCTGTCTCTCCCCTCCTTCCTTGTAGATTGTAAACCCTCACAGTCAGGGCCCTCTTTCCTCTCTGTATCAGTTAATAGTCATTTTTCGTCACCATTGTATTTGTTCAACATTTGTTATGTTTGTAACTCCCCTTGAATGTACAGCGCCCTGGAATCAATGGCGCTCTAAAAGAAATAATAATAATAATAATGTTCTACAAGCCCTTCCTGAACAAATTTTATAGTGTGGCAGGGCACATTATTTTTGTCACATGCCACCAACCCTAATATTGTTTCAGACCAAAGTTACACCTATATAAATAACAGGACCCAAGATTTTCCAGCAAAACATGGCTCAGAGCATCACACTGCCTCTGCTCGATTGCCTTTTCCCTATTGTGCATCCTGAAGCTATCTCTTTTCCAAAAGCAAGGGAACACATAGACTTGGGCTATCAGGGTAGTGACCAGGTGCAGTCCCTGACAGGGCCGGGACAAGCCATTTTGGTGCCCTAGGCACATGAGGCAAATGGTGACCCCACCCCGTCACGCACATGCACGCACATATGTTGCGACGCCCCCCAGTGCTTTAGCAGTACGTTTTGATCAGCGCGTACTTCTAGAACACCCGGTGTCTTGTAGTGCACATAGATACATGACACAAGACACCGTGTGAACTTAGACTGAAGGGGGGGTGGTATGGGGAGTTGCCGCGCAACCAGACTTTTAGGCCGTGTTCACACGGCTTATTCAAGCCGTAATTGCGAGCCGGATTGCGCTTGCAATTACGGCTTGAATAAGGGGCGGGGGGGGGCGGGGGCGCTGCCCGCCGGCCCCATAGACTTGCTTTATCCACGGCGCGTATTGCGCCTGGATAATGTGCAGGTGACTTTGTCCCCGTCCGGCGGATTCACCGAGCGGGGAAGAGGGACGGAATCCATAGTTCTTTATGAGAACTGTGGATTACCGTAGTTACTGCGACGGATTGGAGACGTATTTCAGCGCAAATCCGGCGCGCAGTACGGCTCCAATCCGCGGCCAAATAAGCCGTGTGAATGGCCCCTTATAGTCTAACTGTGGGAGGCCACCCCTGCGATCAGTGGCGCCGGACCAGTGTCATATGATGCTACTCTGATGCAGATTTTCTTAACCCCTTCACGACCTTGGCCGTATCCATACGTCCAGGTGGTTTGGGGGTTCACGCACATGGACATATGGATACTCTAGGACGCGCGAATCTAGGCAGAGTCGCGATCGGCGCGGGGTGTCAGCTGTATATTACAGCTATCCCCAGCGTCGCCCCGACCGTCGCACCGGGGGAGGGCTTACCCTAATTATCGCGACTATCGGGTCGCAATAATTAAGAGAGACGCAGGAGGAGATCGCTCCTCCTGCGCCTATGTCGGCGGCAGCATCTCACGGATCGGGCGATCCGTGCAGATACTGCCTCCCTACAGACACCATTGAGGGCAGAGTATGCCTTACGGTTTGTCTATGACGTCACGTCGCCCGGACGTGCACTGTGGGAATGACCCGGCATTGTGACTGACAGTTACCATAGGAACCAGTCATAGTAACAAGCTATGCACTGATTCCTATTGAATGAGAGATCTAAAGATCTCTCATTCAAATCCCCTATGGGGAAAAGTAAAAAAATAACGTGAAAAAGTGAAAAAAAAGTAAAAAAAAGTGAAAAACATGTAAAACACAAACACAAAAAATAAAATAAAAATACGTACACCGCCCTTTTCCCCTTTACAAACGCCAATCGCCCCAAAAATGATCAAAAATAAATACACGTCAGAACTGGAGTGGTCCCTAAAAAAATGTATATGGCAAATTTTCTTAAAAATGTGAGAAATTACTACTAAATTTCTAAGCCCCCTAATGTCGTAAAAAAAAAAAAAAGGCATTTAAAAAATGATGCAAACCTATAGTGGACATATGGTAGATGCTAGTAATAAACTATTTTGTTGGGAATAATTATCTGTCTTGAACGCAGAAATATTGCAACTTTCAAAATCGCAAATTTTTCAAAATTTTCATGAAATTTTGATATTTTTCACAAACAAACAAGGATTGTATGGATAAAAAATTCTTACTAACTTAAAGCACAATGTGTCACGAGAAAACAATCTCTGAATCACATGGCTAGGTAAAAGTGTCAAAAAGTTATTCTCACATAAAGTGACATATGCCAGATTTCAAAAATAGGGCTGTTTCAGGAAGGTTAAAACAGGCTGGGTCCTTAAGGGGTTAAAGAACCTCTAGTTCTTCGAGGGGAGCAGGAGAGAATCCCCATTTGTGGGAGAGTTAGCAAGTATGACAACTAGTTAACATCATCATACAGAAAAAGGACAATAACACAGGATAACAAAACTGTACTGTACTTGGGTAACATCACTAGACTGTGATAATACTGCTAACCATAATGGAAAAAAAAGTTACTGAATAATTTCTCCTTACTAAATACAACAGTTCTACAATGAATTGGGCTGTCAGTTTCCCATATTGTTGTTACTCTGCTTTCCCAGACTCCAGAATGCCTTGTTTTACAGTAGTAATAGTGATATTGTTGCCCTAGGAAAGCTGGATACCTGCAACATTAGACTTCGTCACCCGACCTTTTGAAATTTTACTTGTTTTCTATGCAGCCTTTTTCCAGTTACACTTGTTAAAGGGAAAGCTGGGTGACAACCTACATGGTAGGGCTAAATATACAGACAGAGATATATAGATAGATAGATAGATAGATAGATAGATAGATAGATAGATAGATAGATAGATAGATAGTGATAGATAGATAGATAGATAGACGATATGGATAGATAGATATATAGATAGATATATAGATAGATTTATAGATAGATAGATAGATAGATAGATAGATAGATAGATAGATAGATAGATAGATAGAGCCTTCTCCTGCATGAATAGTGGTCACCCTGAATGTGGACAGGGAAAAGAGGTGTTCTGATAAAAATATCATTAATCATCATGCTGTGCTGCAGTTTATGACAGGGGGTCACAGGCGAAGAGTGAAAGTGACCTTCTCCCCACCCTCTGTAGTGATAGCTTCACCCAGTAAGGTATAAGGGCAGTGTTTTCCTCACTTTGTGGGTTTGTGTACATGGGGAGGGGAGAGGGGGGGAATGCTGTCAATGAAAGCGACGGACTAGTTTTCTCAGTGTCACATATTTGTTAACACACCTGCCACCTCCTACTGCTCAGTCTTACATGTTCCTTGTCCATTCCTGAGTGCTGCAGCCTGTAAGCGCGGGCAGTGCTTCTTCAGTGTCTGCAGGCTCTGAACACTAATGCCCTGGAAGCGCAGAGGCACTGCTCCCTCCCCCGCTTCATGTAAGGGGCCGTTCACACGGCTTATTTCGGCACAGATTGGCACCGAACTGCGCGCCGGATTTGCGCCGCAGTACGGCGCCAATCCGTCGCAGTAATTACGGTAATCCACTGTTCTCATAGAGAACTATGGATTCCGTCGCTCCTCCACCCTCTGGGCAAATCCGCCGGGCGGAGAGAAAGTGACATGCACATTATCCATTATATTTACTATTTTGCCATAGGCAAACTTAAACTCTATCAGTTCTCTATCTATTAAACACTAAAACGTAACTTTAAGTTTAAGTTTGCCTATGGCAAAATAGTAAATATAGTGATCAAAAGTCACTCTTTGTTCTCTTGCGAGATTCCCAATTTTTTGGAGATTATGCACATTATCCAGGCACAATACGCGCCGTGCATAATGGAAGTCTATGGGGCCAGCGGGCCGTGCCCCCGCCCAGCACCCGCACCCGCCCCTTATTCAAGACGGAATTGCGAGCGCAATCCGGCGCGCAATCCGGCTCGCAATTCCGACTTGAATAAGCCGTGTGAACCGGGGCTAACAGACATGCTGACTTTCTTTAAGAGCCTCAGGTAGCCAAAAAGCTGCAGGAGCTTCTGTCCCTGCTTACGGGGGAGCGGGAGGGGACTCTCCCTGCGTGTCCTATGCAAAAAAAAAAGAAGCTGCCGCATGGAAGAAACACGCAGGTGATAGGCAGGCAGGAGTCTAGAGGCACATAGTGGCGCCCTTTCTCATGGTGATGTGCGCCACCGAATACATCGCCGTGCAGTGAGGAAGGGCGGGTCCAGCATTGTAGACAATGTTACCAGCAGCAGCCACTGACTGACTGCACAAGACCAGTGGCTGCTTAATGACAGGGGCGCTGTGCTGCAGACAGCCGCAGCATGATCACGATGGATCACTGTCAGAGTGTTTATGCGCCCCCCAGCTGACAGGCAGAGGTGGCGCCCTAGGCGATCGCCCACCTTTGCCTATGCATCGTGCCGGCCCTGGTCCCTGAATCAGTGGCAACTGACCAACGGGTCAAAGACACAAATCCCAGAGGGAAAGGTAGAAACGTAGTCAGGCAGTCCAGGATCAGGGCAGATAGCACAGATTCACACAATGAAGCCAGGAGTGGACAGGAGGAGATAACAGGCAGTCAGTAACAGAAATATCAGACAGAAAGAAAAACATCTTAATAGGGACTAGGGCATAAAGCCACTAGGAAACTAAGTTCAGGCAAGGTGAGAAGGGAGGAGCTAATAAACCCACTTGTGGAAGGGGATAGGCTGGAGAAGCCAGACACTTTAAAATACCGTGAGTTCCTGCGGAGTCTAGAGCAACCCGCAGCAATGTGATTGCAGTGAGGAGAGACCAGCAAGCTATTTAGAATGCCTGATAGAAGGGATAGCCTCACGGTGAATGTAGTGAGCGGGTTGGCATCTGCCGACAGTGCGTCAATGGCGTGACATCGGCAATGCAGGACAAACACAAGACCAAATATGAGGCATAGAATAGGATTGAAGCATGAACATAAGCATGGATACCAAAGTCGGACAGAAATGTAGTCACAATAATGGGACATGGACATATAACTGTAAAGAGAAATGTACCTGCTGTAGAAGAAAGAAAAGGAAGGAACAGAGTCCAAAAGAAAGTCGTGTATAAACAAGAAGATGTCTTGGAATAGATTTGAAATAGAGCAAGGTGATGGTGGGCTGTACTCATACTCAGGTTAGTTGGGTTTATATAGCAGATTCTCAATGACCCTCTGAGAAACTACTGTATAGTGACGGAGCGCACAATGAGGAAGAATTCACCATTGCATTGTTGCCGGAGTTAAATATCATCATGTCATCCACACAGAACAACACGGGAATAACTCAGAAACAAATGCAGAAATTGATTAGCATCTGTCCAGCAGGAGAGAGAAAAGCAACAGCACTAACGTGCACTCAGTGACCCTAAGAAGCTTAAAAGAGGGCACAGTCAAATAGATTGCCTGTCAGGCAATAATGCTTTGCTATTATGAGTAATACTGGTATTATTTGTGAAGTCCCTTAGTGAGATTTTAAAATAATTACATTTTCTTAAAGTTTTTTTTATAAAAAAATATATTTTTCTTAAAGGGGCTTCATTTCGCAATAATGAATGTAATATAATTACATAAAAATCTAACTACTAAAAGCAAGCAAAAGGTTGAATTGCATTTTTTCAGCACCCCCAAAATATTACGTTGATAACTTATATGGCTCTATTAAAACACATGACTCAACTTTCCAGCTCCTTTCCTATAATGCCTTGTGATATGCAGATGCTGAGTAGTGGGCTAAAAGGCAAAACAAAACACTACACACCTTAACTGGTGCTCTCCATAAGGAGAGATGTTCCCCTCCTCATACCCACTCATTGCCTCCCACCAGTCAAGCCAATATTGCTCTGCTCTACACTGATGAGGGGCAAAACCCCGGAGCAATATTGGCTTGACAATTATTCCTTTTTGCTTCTCAAAGATTCAGTGAATCAGAAGCAAATTGAGGATTTGTTACAACCTTACCAGCGCGCCGTGAGCTATTCAGATGCTTTCCGATTATGCGTTGTGATATGCAGATGCTGAGTAGTGGGCTAAAAGGCAAAACAAAACACTACACACCTTAACTGGTGCTCTCCATAAGGAGAGATGTTTCCCTCCTCATACCCACTCATTGCCTCCCACCAGTCAAGCCAATATTGCTCTGCTCTACACTGATGAGGGGCAAAACCCCGAAAGCGTATGTAGATGAGCAATATGCTCGACAATTATTCCTTTTTGCTTCTCAAAGGATTCAGTGAATCAGAAGTAAATTGAGATTTTTAACAACCCATAGAGGCGCAGTGAGCTTTCCAGCTCCTTTCCTATAATGCCTTGTGATCAACTGGCAAAAGTAACACCTACATTAACAGAAGAATGAAAGCATTGTGACTCTCTGAATCTAACAGCATAAAAACTATTTTTTACCATAACATTAGCTATTATATTGCCAAGTTAGTCAAACATAAAATAAATACTACACATAATAGGTATCATGATATTCTCATTGACCTATAAAATTAATGTAACATGCTACTATTGCTGACTCGTGAAAAAAATTCAGAATGGCTGTTCATTGTTTTTTTTACAATTAATTCCACAAAATAAAGATAAAAAAGATGTCCCATAATAATATATATTACAAATACACAGCAAAAATATACATAGCGAAGCAAAAGTGAAACAAAGTATTGAATTACAGGCTCCATATCTCATCATCCACTACAGCTTTGAAAGTGAGTCTACCATCATTTTATAGACAATCATCTTGGCTATCTCACACATAAATTTGACTTGCAACTATTTAGCATATGCATAATTATGCAGATTATTGTCATGTAACTGAATTGTTACTGTTTTGCTCCTAAAAATCTAAAGTTCAAGTTTAATTATTCTGTTTTTTGTAAACCCTCCATTGGCTTTCAACACTGCCTGAATTCTTCTGGGCATGCTCTCAATAGATTCAGGCATGTCTCGACTTAAATCTGATCCAAGGTCTCTTCTAGACTTTGCTTATGATGGTGCTTACTTGTCGACTCAATTGGGTAGAAATACAGCTTTTTCTTCAACTCTACAATCAAGTGTTTGATTTTGTTGAGGTCTGGGGACTGTGGAGAACAATCCAGCAACTCTACTTCATTGTCATTGAACCAATCTTGACATATACTTCGGGTTGTTGTCCTGCAGGAACACTGTCGTCCTTTTCATACCCATAGTACTAGAGTGTGCAGAGTAACTCAACTTGTAGGTGTAACGGATGTGGACGATGGTCAGTCCATTCTGTCATGGTAGTCGATGATGGTCAGTCCATTCGGTCACTATTCGGCGGTAACAACGTATGCTGAGGCGCCAATAGCTGGTAACCAGGTGTGTGGATCCACTGTGATCACCATATAGTATATGGAGATCCACACCAGGGAGCGGAGTCTAAGGGGCCCCCGGTCTTCACCGGAGCCCGCCACAAAGCGGACGGACTTTGCTGTGTGGAACCACCAGGTCGCTACCCCTGACATGGCTACCTGTGGTGACATCTGGGGTGCAGGACAGGAACACAGGCACAGAAGCGATGGTAAACAGGTACAGTAGGGAAACGTATGCAGAGCAGGTTTCAGCAGGAATAACGTACACATTAGAAGGAATACAGCAGGATACAGAACAGGTGCAACATCAGGATTCAGCAGGTAACTAGACAAACAGGTGGTCAGGAGCTCTGATGGACTGCAGGAACTGAACCAGCATCTCAGGGGTTAAATTCAGGATAGTAGCCCTGAGCAGCTGGCAGGAGCTCAGATGGACTTCCTGTAAGCATGAAGCACAACACTGTCATGGACTGACCCAGATTAAAGACAGGAACTTCCTCTTATAGCCAGGTGTCACAGATCAAGAGGAAGGTGAAAAGGACAGAGGACCAATAAAGAGCAGGAAGCTGCCGCGCACGTGCTCTAGGAGGCGCAGAGCACATACAGGACCCCAGGAAGCAAGAGCAACATGACAGGCAAGTATACAGCAGAACACAGACTGCCGGGACCCCAGTACAGGAAGCCCCAGCAGAGAAATGACAGGCACAGCAACGGTACAAGGCAGGGACCGTAGCGTGAACTGAGACAGTACCCACCTTTCAAAGCCCCCTCCTCCACCTCCAAATCACCGAATGGAATTCCACATAGGTCAGGGGCCCACAGCATCTATGGGGGCAGCCCTAAAACCAAGTACAGGCTATATGATAGCCAGTATAGGGAAAACCTAGAAAAGGAGATGCACGGGAGGAACAAATGGGGCACTAGGCAAAATGGGGGGGAACTCAGGGTGGGACCATGAGCTAATGGACGCTCTGGATGGGACCATGAGCTAACAGACACTCTGGACAGGACCATGAGCTAACAGACGCTCTGGGCGGGACCATGAGCTAACGGATGCTCTGGGTGGGACTATGAGCTAACGGACGCCATGGGCAGTACCAAGAACTAACGGACGCTCTTGGCGAGACCATGAGCTAACGGACGCTCTGGGTGGGACCATGAGCTAACGGACACTCTGGGTGGGACCATGAGCTAACGGACGCTCTGGATGGGACCATGAGCTAACGGATGCTCTGGATGGGACCATGAGCTAATGGATGCTCTGGGTGGGACCAAGAGCCAGTGGGACAGACAGACACTCTGGGCAAACCATGAGCCAGCGGTACAGACAGACACTCTGGGCGAACCATGAGTCAGCGGGACAGACAGACTAGCAAGACAGCAGGTAACAGCAAACGCATGTGCAGGGTCACAACAGCGGGATCCATGGTCAGTCCATTGTTTGTGTTGTGCCTCATGCTGAGGTTCCATCTGAGCTCCTGCCAGCTTCTCTGGACTTAACCCCTGAGATGCTGGTTCAGTTCCTGCAGCCCATCAAAGCTCCTGACCACCTGTCTGTCGTGTCTGCTGTCTATATGCCTGTTTCGTACCTGCTGTATCCTGCTGCTGTACCTGTCCAGTACCTGCTATATCCTGATGTAGTACCTGTTCTGTATTCTGCTGTATTCCTGCTGATGTGTACGTTGATTCCTGCTGAAACCTGCTCTGCATACATTTCCCTGCTGTACCTTTTTACCACCGCTTCTGTGCCTGTGTCCCTGTCCTTCACTTCGGCTGACACCGCAGGTAGCCACGTCAGGGGTAGCGACCTGGGGGTTCCGCGAAGCTAAGTCCGTCCTGCTTTGCGGCGGGCTCCGGAGAAGACCGGGGACCACTTAGATTCTGCTCCCTGGCATGGATCTCCAGCTACCATCTCGCCTGCGGTGATCACAGTGGATCCACACCTGGATACTAGCGATCGGCGCCTCAGCTCATGTTGTTACCGCCGGATTGTTACAGTAGGATACTCACATATAGTTCAGCATTGGGACCACCATCAATCCTTGACAAGTATCCAATTCCTTTGATTGTGAAAAATCCCTACATAATCAGGCTTCCTCCACCGAACTTGACAGTTCCTTCATCTTCTCGATTCATTAGCTTCTTTGCACCCATCAAAGCCTAGTCTATTGATTTTCATCTCATTGCTTCAAATTCTGTTTCCAAACTTCTGCTTTTTCACTTTCCATATTTTTTTGTAAACTCGATCCAACGCTTCTTATGATGATATTGAAGTCGAGGCTTCTTCACCTTTTTTGGGCCCTCATTCCAGACTTGTGTAAAGAGTGTCACATGGTGCTTGCATGGACATCTGTGATCTCCCTATAACAAAGCATACAAGACACCTCCACTGCCATGGTTTTCATTCCAGAACAGATAGACTTTGTGATGACTCGACTTAGATATTTTGCATGGATGTCCACTTCTTGACTTTGAAATGAATGGACGGACTTTATTTCATATAATTCCAGCCAGGGCAGTTCCTAGGCTAAATTTCATTCAGGGCGAGGTGAAGAAATTTCGCCCCCCTCTCTCCCCGGTAACATATTGCGCCACTGTGCGACACATTGCATCACCATAATCCAAAGCCAAAATATACAAAAAGATTTACCACAAAGAGCAACGTATAAAACTACTAAATCTAAGTCATAGAGTTACCAAAAAACACAGCCCGCTACAGAAACCAGTATCCCAACACCACTAAGACCACATATCTCCAATACAACGTTACCGACTAATACCACCACACCATGACCCCCTATCACCACCATATAGTGACTGAATAATACAAACTGACAATTACTGAATACAAACCATTATACTTCAACCAATATTACTGGCATACAGTGACCATACAGTAGTGGGTACCAGCTGTACACAGGCTCTGCAGACATATAAATGATTACAGTAAAGTTATATTTAGTGACTTACAGGAGACATCTCTGAAGAGGTGTTCTCATTTTCTTCTTCTTCTTTTCCATCTGTCCCAGACGCCATGACGACTACTGCCGACTCTTCACTGTAAAATTTACAAAACAAATATCTTAAGACTCCTCCCTTTATCAGCACTTATCTACCAGTTCCTATATCTATACAAACTCCCCATCTATAGCACCTCATATGGTAGCCATGTAATATTCACCCTGTAGTCACATAGTAGCCCCCTATAGCCAGGTAGTAGCCCCCTGTAGCCAGTTGATGCCCCCTGTAGCCAATAGATGCCTACCTGTAGCCAGGTAATGCCCCCCTGTAGCCAGTGATGTCCCCCCTGTAACCAGTAGATATCCCTCTGTAGCCAGGTGATCGCCCCCTGTAGCCAGTAGATGCCCCCCTGTAGCCAGTTATGCCCCCCTTTAGCTAGGTGATGCCCCTGTAGCCAGTAATGCCCCCTGTAGCCAGTGATGCCCCCTGTAGCCAGTGATGCCCCCTGTAGCCAGTGATTCCCCTGTTGCCAGTAGATGCCCCTGTATCCAGTGATGCCCCCTGTAGCCAGTAGATGCCCCCTGTAGCCAGTAATGCCCCCTGTAGCCAGTGATGCCTCCCTGTAGCCAGTGATGCCCCCTGTAGCCAGTGATGCCCCCTGTAGCCAGTGATGCCCCTGTAACTAATTATAAAGTAACGAAAAAGTACTCACCTCGGTCCACGCGTCCTGGTCTGGAGCTGCTGAGCAGTGTAAGCGTGGTGACGTCATCACGCCGGTTACGCTGCACGCAGCTCCCATGGATCTTATACGGCCGACAGAGCTGCCGACCAACGAGACCCAGAGTCGCAAGGGGCGTGGTGAAAGCTTTGTGCCCCCTGCGACACTGATACAAGAGAGGAGACAGGAGGGGAACGATCCGTCCCGTCTCCTCCCTGCATCAGCAGCTGCTGGCTCTGTGCTACTGTTATAAAACAGCCGCGCAGAGTCAGGGGCGATCCTCCATGCGGGCAAGGCGGGCGGTCGCGGCACCCCCCTCGGGTGAACAGAGCCTCGGCGCCCCGAGCGATCGCCCATCTCGCCCTCCCCTAGGAATGACCCTGCTTCCAGCTGTCATGGATGAAGTTTGACAATTATCTTGGCCAAGACACCACTATCGATGAGCTGGATAATGTGTTTTCTCTTTTCTTGCGAAATCTTCTTCATGACTGCTTCTCAATTCGAATCAGTGACCTTTTGTTTAGGAATCACACACCTAATAACACACTGAGCTATTAGTGAATGTGAGAAGAGGTTGTAACTGGTAGTATACAAGAAGAAAAATATTGTTACACCGGAAGCAAAACAGTAACAATACAGTTACATGACAAGAATCTGCATAACTAAGCATATGCTAAAAAGTTAAATTGGTATACGAGATAGTCAAGACGATTAGCTATAAAATGATGGTAGTCTCAGATTCAAAACTATAGTGGATGGTGAGATACGGAATCTGAAGTCAAAAGTTCAAAGCATTGTTACCCTCTTGCTTGTTATTGTATATTCGGAAGGTATCTAACTACTGAAACCCTGCTATCCCCAAGAACAGGGGTCTCAAATCTCCTTTTAATAGAGCAGCAGCAATTCCAAAATGGTACCATTGAAAAAACATAGCTTATCTTACAAAAAACAAGTGCTTATATACAAGTGCTTAATACGATTAAAAAACACAAAAAATGCTTTATTACCAAAGCTGATAATAGGCCGATCCTAAAGGGGTTAATGTTATTGGTGATCAGTATAGGTTAAAGGGGTTGTCCAGTTTCTACCAAAATTAAATAGCCTGCTACTGCACTCCATTAAAATAAAAAAAAATCTTTACTCACTTTTGTCCGCTCCAATGGCCCAGCACTGGGTCTCTCTGATCTTCTGTTTACTTTCATTCTTTTCCTAATGGGACGTGAGTGCTGTATTTGTAACGTGCCAGTCCCTGACATCACTATTCAGAAGCCAACAGCTCCGAACGGTGATGTAAGCGGAGACCCGTGATATCCCGTGAAGGTAAACAGAAGACTGGGGAGACCCAGCATTGGAAGGGAGGAAGGTTAGTAAAGTATTATTTTATTGGACTCTAGTACAATATTATCTATATGATTTCCTTTTGGTATTACCTGGGCAACCAATTAAATGCTTCTGATTCAATAATACAAATTTAACCTTTATTAATGGCAGGGACCATGGCAACAGATATATTATACCTCCAAGCCTCATAGATGTAAATCCAGTACTGATGATTGTTTCATTTGGATTTAGAGACAGAGCTGACTTACATTTGGATATTTATTAAATAGACACATTATTTCCTTTTGACAAAATAATGTCTTCATCTGAAAGTGCCAGTAAACTGTAAACAGAATTTATCAAGTGTGCAGTGAATGTATAGCACAGTTAATAAACCTGTCTTTAAAATCGCATTGTCCATAGTATATTCCCTCTAATCAAGTTAGGGAAAATCCACTTTTAATCACACTATAAACTACAGCCCAAGCAGGACTGGCATATAAGCATTACATTTTATGCTATAGGGTTTATTGCCCCGACTAGATTGAAAGAAAGTTAAAATGTACATTAAATAAACTGCTAATGTTCAGATCTTTTCATGCCAAGACTTAAAAGTGTCATGAATATCTGAGCTTACTGTCAGATAACAGCTGAATTTAAAAACTGGGCTAAAATATCATATACTGAATCCTACTGCTTGCTGATTGTGGGAGCATGCTTTTTGTAGTTGACAAAAGGGACAATTATAATAAAAGTTTGTTATATCAAATAAAACCCTGTTGCTACCAGTCATCATCCTGTATGTTCTTGTACTGCTGATGATTCAATGATAAAAGAAGAAAGCTGTGCTACAGAGCAGTCTCTGTTATACCCGGCACACGCAGGTCGCATGAAAAACACTTTTTGTGTGATTTGAGTGTTTTTATTTCTTTTCAAAAGCTATTGTTGTATGATTTTTACAAGACTATGATGGTTCCTAGGTATGATGAGTAAATACACACTTTTAGCCACAGATTGACTTTGATCAGTAGAGTCCAATTTCTGCCTCAGTCAAGGAACCTCCTCAGTCTTCCCCCTTCAGCTCATAAACAATACACCCAGAGGCTTATGTTGCAAAATTCAATGGTAATATTTACTTGAGTTTAAATACACTCTTGCTGTATATCTTGTGGACACAACGTCCTAACACAGTCTATAGTAGTGAATGTACAGAAAATATGGGCAATACTTAGCTGCTACACAGCTTATCCTGCAATAGTTGCGATTCCAGCAGCAGCTGGCACAGAAGCGTCCTCACTCCACGCCACGCAGCGAGCTTTCGGAACACACAGGCTCCTTCATCATGTAACATGTTACGATTAAGAGCCCTGATGGTGGCTCGAAACGCGTAAAGTTTGTGGCTATGTATTTTTAATTTGTTTTTGACTACCTCAGTAAAGTGCGTTTTTTCCTATTTGGATTATATTTGGATATATCTGGAGCACGAGTGCCGAACAAGCCCTGTTTCATCATACCTACTCATCATGGGCGTCTCCAGCCGGACACCCATTTCCGTAGCACCGTGTGTGGAAGGATCAGTGGTTGAACCTCAAGCTGCAGGAGACCCTGGTGAGCGTCTATCCACTTTTTGTTTTTATGATGGTTCCTATTAACGTCTATGTGGTGCTCGGGCGGATTCATTTGTGAACTTTTTGTGCATTTTTCTTTTTCATGCATTTTTTATCTGGAGAACATATTTTCAAGTGTTTTTATAAAGGATTTTGTCTGCATTCTACTGAATATTATGGGTTGTTTTTTAAGTGAATAGATATGGCATATTTGCAGCTCTTTACCCCATTCTATAGAAACAAATCTGAGAATTCTAATTCTTAAGAAATTCTTAAAACAGACAACGTGGTACATTTTAATACAATTTTGCTCAATTATGGGTACAGCCATGTAATTTCAGCAGACATTGGTGTAATTAAAAGCAGCATGGTGGCTCAGTGGTTAGTCTTGTTGCCCTGCAGTGCTTGGGTCCTGGATTCAATTCCCACTCAGAACAACATCTGCAAGACATTTACATGTTCTCCCTATGTTTGTGTGGGTTTCCCCTAGGTACTCTGGTTTCTACCACACTCAAATAAACATAGTAACAGGTTAATTTGGAATAAGTCTGTATCTCTGTACAGCGCTGTGGAGTATGATGGTGATATAAATGCATAATATTTCACTTGAGTATTGTCTTCTTCTGGTAATTCATATTTTTATATGGGGCTTTCTAATCCTTAAAGGGGTATTCCAGGTTTTATTGATTAGCTTTAAACATGTAGGCATATATAAATTAAGATTTTTGCCAAATACATTGCTGTTCTGATTTTGCTTCTCTTCAGAGTTAGAGGAAATCTTATATCATGCTTTTGTACACAAGCTTCCCTAGTAAACAGCCACTCCTCTTTGCTTTGATAGGCCGCAGCATTGGTCTGGAAGTTGATGTCACTCCCTGCTCTGTTTCTTATCTTGACTACAAGAGCTTGTTTACCTTATTTACTGATAAGCTTTAACCATTCAAAGCTCTTTAACCTTGTGCACCACAGTTGACACATATCCTGCACTCATGTCCCTCTAACAGGATTAGCTAGGAATAGCAGAGTTGATACACCAATCACTGCTGTAGACCCACTCACAGCCTAACCAGGAGTTGTCAGTCTGAAGCTCTGTAAAACAGCATGGTGAGACAACCATTTAAACATTGTGTGTAAATAATTTAAAGGGGTGTTATCGTTTGAGCTGCTCGTGCTGTCCAGCTAATTTTCTCAGATTGAGTTTGAAATACAAGGGTGTGTCTCTCCTGTCAGCAGGCGTGTCTCTCTACCCAGGAGGCGTGTCTCCCCTCACTGAAGAACTGTGACATCATCATTTTGTTTAAAGCAGGGGATGGAGAAGGTTGTCTGGATATAACAGCTCTGTAGCCTCCTGCCTGCTTATGTCTGCAGCCTTGAGGCTCCAAACTCCAGCAAGCAACTGTCATATGTCTTAGTTTACACACAACTGAAAGCCAGCAGCTGTTAACCCCTTAAGAACCCAGCCTGTTTTGACCTTCCTGACACAGCCCTATTTTTGAAATCTGACATGTGTCATTTATGAAAAACTTTTTTTTCACTTTTTCCTTTCATGTATTTAAGATTTTTTTCTCGTGACAATTTTGCTTT
>JAODAL010015335.1:0-84255 GCA_025379985.1 Phyllomedusa bahiana | reverse complement strand
CTCCTGTAAAAAAAGGGGGCGAAAAAATGGCCGTTTTTGGAACGTTTTTCGTTTTTTGGAGCGTTTTTTTTGGAGCATTTTTGAAGCGTTTTTGCTCTGCTTTTAATGTTTGCACAAATTAAGCCCATTGGGATGTAAGCTACAACCCTACAGGTGGAGACAACATGTTAAGTAGTCACTTCCTTTAGATCCCTGTAGCCATTGTGAGCACATTGTCCTTTGTGTGCTGCTGCTGCGTGCTACTGCTTTATTAAATATTGCACCAGATTCTTGCACCAAAATCCACAAAAACCCAAATTATCTTTCCATACAGCAAGATAACTGTATTAGCGTCAAAATCTGTAAAGAAAAGGATTTTAGCGCCAAAATCCCCAAAAACGCATTATTGCGCCAAATTCCGTAAAAATAACTATTTTTAGTATCAGAAGCGAGATCACTTTATTAGTGCCAAAATTTTTAAAGATCTTGATCTTAGCACCGAAATCCGTAAAAAAATGTAATTTTTTGCATCAAAAGTTAGATAACTTTATTAGCGCCAAAAATCTGTAAAAATATGGATTTTAGCACCAAAATCCGTAAAAAAACGGATTCTGACGCCGAAATCCGTAAAAAATGTATTTTTTGCGTCAAAAGCTAGATCACTTTATTAGCGCCAAAATCTGTAAAGATACGGATTTTAGCCCCCAAATCCATCAAAAAACGTATTTTGGCGGCGAAATCCGTAAAAAAAACGTATTTTTTGCCGTCATAAGCAAGATCACTTTATTAGCGCCAAAATATGTTCAGTAAAGGATTTTAGAGCCAAAATCCATAAAAAAAAAATGGATTCTGGCGCTAAAATTCGCAAAAAACGTATTTTTAGCGCCAGAAGCGAGAGAACTTTATTAGCGCCACGATATGTTCAATAAAGGATTTTAGTGCTAAAATCCGTGGAAAAACTGATTCTGGCGTTAAAATCCGTAAAAAAACATATTTTTAGCGTCCAACGCGAGATAACATATTTTGGCGCTAATAAAGTTAAGAAAAGGATTTTAGTGCCTAACTCCGTATAAAAAACTTATTTATAGCGTCCGACGCGAGAACATTTTTTGGCGCTAATAAAGTTAAGAAAAGGATTTTAGTGCCTAAATCCATAAAAAAACTTATTTTTATCGTCACAAGCAAGATAACTTTATTAGGGCGAAAATCTGTAAAAAAAAAACATTATTTTTAGCGAAAAAAATATGAATTGCGCAAAAACAAACAGCGACCAAAGCATGATAATTTTATTATGAATGGTACAGACAAGGACACAAGCACTTGTATGCAAATTTGATAACGACTAACCTTTGTTACACCCAATATAGGTTGGACTTGGGTCTCCTGGGAGGGTTTTCATTGAAAAGTCGCACCAAAAAACGTCCGGCGTTTTCCATAGACTCCTGTAGTAAATTTTCTGCCCGCCTCTCGCGTTTTTTAGAACATGTTGCAAAAGACGAGCAGTAAAAAAAACTAGCAGAAAAAAGAAGCTCAGTGTAGACAGCGGGAGGGTTTTACTATAGAGTCTATGGGAGATGATTACAGTCGTTTTTCCAGCGTTTTTAGAAAACGAAAAACGCTGAAAAAAACGGATGTTTTTCTGTGCAGTGTAGACAGAGCCTGAGAATACGGCGTAAAATACACCCAAAAAATGGTGCCGCCCTAATGTGACATGTGGCCCAAAGTTTCCATTCTTTGGCAGCAAGCGGAGATCTTGACCATTGATGCAGAATTCCACGTTCTGCTCCTATAGATGTGACACCTCCGTTATGGCGATGTCTGCCCGCGCTTCCCCCGTCTCCTGCGCGGTGCCCGCGGTCGCCTCTCCGCATCTCCGGCGCCATTTGCATTACATTTCCTACCACTGACATTTCTCATCCCCCCAGAAGGTCGGAGCCGCGGCTTCTCATTGCACAAAGTTGCTTGTTCTTCGAGAGTCGTTTGTATTTTGCAGAACGTGTGACCCAGCCCCACGAGCAGCAGCAGAGCGCTGGCACGTCGCATCGCATTAACGTCCCCGGATGGAGGGAGCGGAGGGCTGGTGTGCTGCGCTCAGCAAGAAGCCCCCCCCAGCCCATGGCGGTCCCCGGCGTTCATAACCTTTCGTGTCAGCCCCTCGCAGGCAGAGCTCCTCTCCAAGGCTCCTTGACGTGATTCTAACAAGCCAGCCTGACATTATTTGCTGGAGAGCGGCGTCGGGGAATGATGCTCCACTTCCAGGATCAGTCACCGGCAGCAGGAAAACCGCGCCCAAACCGGGGTCTATACACGACGCAGCTTTAATGGCTTCATAGTTTGGGTTAAAGGAGCGCTCTTCCTGTGGCCATTCCTTAAAAGGGTTGTCTCACTACAGGGATCGCTGCTTTTTATGTTATAGATCTTGCAAAAACAAGTCATTTTGCAATATGTGTCCATGACCAGTGTCCTACCTATTCCTAGATATCCCCTCTTGTATGGGCGGCATCAGCTCCTCAGGTCACTATAGCTACAGACCTGTGTCATCTCTCCTGATAGGCTGCCAGCACTGGTTGCTATAGCTACAGACCTGTTCTATCTCTCCTGATAGGCTGCCAACACTGGTCGCTATAGCAACAGACCTGTTCTATCTCTCCTGATAGGCTGCCAACACTGGTCGCTATAGCTACAGACCTGTTCTATCTCTCCTGATAGGTTGCCAGCACTGGTCGCTATAGCAACAGACCTGTTCAATCTCTTCTGATAGGCTCCAACACTGGGCTATAGCTAAAACCGCCCTTTTGGGTTTTTTTAATCTCCTTTTTCCTTTTTGATAGGTTGGGGGCCAAAAGCACTGGCCCTTTTTATGGGCTACAAAAAAACCCTTTGGTTCAATCTTTTTTTCCTGAATAAAAAACCCTTTCCCCCCTAGGCATTTGGTCCCCCCCCCTTTATATTTACAACCTTTGGGGTTCCCCAAAAAAAAAAAAAAAAAAAAAAAAAAAAAAAAAAAAAAAAAAAAAAAAAAAAAAAATTTGGGTGGGGGGGTTTAATATAATTTAAAAAGGTCCCAAAAAGGGCCCCCGCCGGGTTTTCTGGGGGGGGAAAAATGGGGGTTTTTTACCAAAAACCCGTTTCCCTTTTCCTCCCCCTTTTGATGGGTCAGCATGGTTGCTATAACTAACAAAAAAAAGCCCCTGTTTTTATTTCTCCTGAAAAAGGTGCCAGGGCACTTTTTTTTTGGGGGGGGTTTTTTAATAGCAAAAAACAGCCCCCCCTTGTTTTCAAATTTTTTCCTTCCCCTGATAGGCTGCCGTTTGGCGGCCCAATTAATTTAAGCCCCCCCCCCTTTTTTAAAATTCTTCTCCTTTTTTTGGGGGGGTTTGCCAAAAACCGCCGGTTTCCTAAATAAGGCAAAACTGAATTTTAAATTTTTCCTCCTTAATTAAGGTCTTCCCAAACCCCCAAAAAAAAGGGATAACCCTTTAATTTAGTTTTTGCATTTCTGTTTTTTTTCCCTTTTTTGGGGAAATTTTTGGGTGAACTAATTTTTTTTTATTTAATTTTCACTGATCTCCTGCCCCCTACACACCACACAGGATCCAGTTGCTTTACCTTTCGGGGCCTTTTGGAAAGCTGGGTGACCACTATCCCTATCCCTGCCCCTTATACATACAGCACAGGAAAACCGGGTTATTTTTTTCCTTTCTGGACCCGGGAAAGCGGGGTGAAAAATAGTTCTCTCTGATCTCCTGCCCCTCACATAAAAGCACAAATACCGGTGGGTTTTTTGCCATTATGGATTTTGGGAAAGCTGGGTGACCCTGACCCCCCCCTTTGTTTATCAATAACTTGAAATACCTGGTTGTTTTTAAACCAAAATTTTGGGGGCGGAAAAAAGTGGGGGGGTGACCACTAGTTCTCTTGGTTAGTTTTGCGGTTAGGGAAACCTGGAAAGCGGGGTTGACCACTATTCTCCCTATCCCCCTTCCCTACACGTACCCCCAACAGGATACTATTTTGGTTTTGCCATTAGGACTCTAGAAAGCTGGGTCCCCTTTTGACCCCCTTGTTTTTCGTCCCAAAAAGAAATCCCTGGTTTATTTTTTGCCGTTCTGGCCCCGGGAAAAGCTGGGTGCCCCCAATTTATCATGATCTCCTGTCCCTACACATAAGCTGGGATCCTAGTCCGTTTAGCCTTTTCAGGAGTTGGAAAGCGGGGGACCCCCCTTTTGGGGAAAGCTTTTCCTGCACCACATGGGTTGTCATCCTCCCTTTCCCCTTTGGTACAGATAGAACTTTTTCTGGGGGAAACCCCCCCTTTTCTTACCTTTAAGCACCCATGGGGCGCGGTCTAGGAGCCGCGGTTTCCCCGGGGGCCCCCTCTGTGTTCCCCCGGGGGGGTGCTCGTATTTCCTCCGGTGGGGGGCCCTCTTTTTTGGGTTTTCCTTTTCCCCGGGGGCCCCCTCTGTTTTCCTCTGGGGGGGGCTCGGTTTTGTTTCCCCCGGGGGGGGGTTGGCCTCTGGGGGGTTGTTTCCTCCGGGGGTGTTGGCCTCGGGGGGTTTGTTTCCCTTTCCCGGGGGGTTTGGTTTTTGGGGCCTCTGTTTTCCCCCGGGGGGGCGCTCGGGGTTTTCCTCCCCGGGGGTGCGCTCTGTTTTCCCCTCGGGGGCGCTTTTGTGTTCCTCCGGGTCCGGCCCCCTTGTGTGTTCCCCCGGGGGGCGCTCTGGAGGGGGTTTTTCCCCCGGGGGTGGGCCCGGGGCTCGGGTTTTTCCCTTTCCCTTTTGGTTTTCCCCCCCCTTTTTTTCCCCCCCGGGGGGCCCCCCCCCAGGGGCCCCCTTTCCCCTTTGGGTTTTGGGGGTTAGGGTTCCTCTGGGGCGCTCTGTGTTCCTCGGGGGCGCCCCGTGTTCCCCCGGGGGTGGCGCCTGTTTGTTTCCTTTTTCCCGGGGGGCGCTCGGTTCCCCGGGGGCCGCTCCCTTTTGGGGTTGTTCCCCCGGGGGGGCGCTTTTTGTGTTTCCCCCCCTTTGAGGGGCGCTCGGGTTTTCCCCCCCTCCCGGGGGGGCCTTTTTCCCCGGGGTGTTTTCCCCCGGGGGGCCCCGCTCTGTGTTTCCCCCCTTTTTTGGGGGCCGCTCTGGTTCCCCCGGGGGGCGCCCCTTTTTTTAGTTTTTTTTTACCTCCGGGGGGGCCCGGCTCGGGGGTTTTTTCCTCCCCTTGGGGGGCGCTCTGTGTTCCCCCGGGGGGCCTTGGGGGGTCAATATTTTTATTTTCGGGGTTTTTGGGGGGCTGATTTGCCCGAAAAAATAGTTTCCTTTCCCCCTTGCTTGGGAAAGTACCCCAATTAGTGGGAGGGCTGACCCCATCCCCCAGGAACACAAAGCTGCTGTCTGCGCCTCTAAAGTTGAACCCACCATGTGGCCCCAAAAAAAGGTTTACGCGCCGGAGCCCCCCCATGGTGGGCCGCGCCGCCCCCCGGCTTTCATTGTTTATCGGGCCGTGGTTACTTTAAAATTGCTGCTAATTACCTTTTTTTCTTTTCTACCTTCGCGCTGCAATCAGGTTTCTTAGCTATTTCTGCAGAATAGAAGTCAATAGACTTAAAGGGGAACTCCAGCCAAAACATAATGGGCCTTATGTACGAAAACGGTCTAGCAGTACGACGTCTTGTGCCCTTTTAGCGACCAATCAGAGCCCATAAGCAACCAATTTGAGGCCATAGTAACCAATTACAGCTCATATCAGCCAATCAGAGGTCATAACAACCAATCAGAGCCCATATTAACCAATCAGCGCCCATAGCAACCAATCAGAGCCCATAGCAACCAGAGCCCAGAACAACCAATCATCGCCCATAGCAACCAATCAGAGCTCATAGCAACCAGAGGTTGTAGTAACCAATCAGCCCTGTAGCAACCAATCAAGCTCATAGAACCAAGTTGTAGTAACAATCAAGCCCGTAGTAACCATAGGTTGTAGCAACCAGTGAGTCCATAACAACCAATCATCGCCCATAACAACCAATCAGAGCTCATGTCGACCAATCAGAGCTCATAGCGACCAATCAGAGCCCCTAACAACCAATCAATCAGAGCTCATAGCGACCAATCATCGCCCATAACAGCCAATCATCGCCCATAACAGCCAATCATCGCCGATAACAACCAATCAGAGCTCATGTCAACCAATCAGAGCTCATAGCGACAATTTTGCCCATAAACAACCAAATCAGCGGCCATAGAAACCCCGATCATACCCCATAGCACCATCACGGCATGAAACCCGATCATAGCCCATAGCAACCAATCAGCGGCCATAGCAACTAATCAGAGCTCAAAGCATCCTTTGCACAGAGAAAAAAAAATATTTTCTGTCCCAGCCCCATATCTAAATTCCATGCCCAACATAAACTGCCCCCTCCAGGCTGCATACTCCACCAGCACGCCCCCCCATCCGAAGCGCGGATCATTGTTTAGCACTACAGCTGTGAAGCACTAAACCAAGTATATATATCCCTTTTTTTGGGGGAAAGTTTAGGTTTCCTGTCATTGACCTCCTAGCCTCTGGGGGTGCTGTTTCCTTTAAAAGACTATATGATATAAAGTCTTGTATTTGCCTTGTGAACCGGGTACATCAAATACTGGGCTAGATACCGACACTTGATCATCACTCATAAAAAATTTGAACGATATTCTTTTTTTTAAAGCGCCTTCCTATGGGGGTAAACATTTAAAAAAAACCTATGGCCGTTCCAAAATTTTGGGTTCCCTTTGAGAAAAACAATCCGGGGCAGCCTCTTCTTTTAATATCTCGGGTTGGGCTGTTCTGTTCCTGGGAAATTCCTCCTGGAAAGGGTATGATTGAATCTGTCCGAGGGGTTTTTCCCAATTGGGGGTTTGTGACCCTGCACAGCCCTGACTTTGGGCCCAAATCAGCTGGGGGACACGCCCCTTTGACAATTATAATGCTAACACCCACCTGACTTATGTATTTCCAGGAGGAATAACAAGGAAACGGGGGGCAAGGGGGTTAAAAGGAGGGTTTGCCCCCGGGAAATGTTACAGGCTGAAAATAGACAGACGTCGTCCAGCGCAGCCCATTGTGCTGTAGTGTTGATCCCAGAAAAAAAAAAAAAAAAACCCCCCCCCCCCCCACCCCCCCTGAAATAGACGCCCATTGTCCTCATTTTATTGTTTACTAAGGATTTACTAAGCCAGGCTTGTCTGGAGAGGGCAGAGGTCCCCTTTAAATGAATGCAACGTATTGCACCCAGTGAAGGACCTGAGGGGCGGAGCCTGCTGTGTAGGATTTGCTCGGAGTGTCCCTTTACGGGTCAAACTCACACTAAAAATCCCGGCCCCTTATGGCCCCCCGGGAAAGCTTAACACAGGGCGGACGCAGAAGGCCCGGGTTTTTCCTTTTCCCTTGGGTAAGGCAGGGGCCCCCATTTTTTGGATTCGGAGCTCTGGCGTGCACAAGGGCGCCATCAGGGCAGTACTCCTGGAAGGGGCCACTGGTGACGGGCAGGGGGCCCAGACGTTTCGGCTGAAAGGGACCGGGGAATTTTTTTTGGTATTTGGCCCCCGGGGTGGGGGGGTCCACACAGCTTTGCCCACCAACCCCCCCCAGGGGGGCCCGCCCCCATGAAACCCCCTAGCCACCCTGGGGAGGGAAAGCCATGTTGTTTGCTTGGCATTGGGTCCCGCTGAAATGGGTTGGGGGGCCCCTTTCCTTACCCAGTGTCACTCGGGCGGAATTCCCGCACGGACTTCAAAAAGGGGCCCGGCTCCGCTGGAGAAACGCCCCGGGATGACAGCGTGACTGGGGAGAAAGACCCGGGCCCACAGGAAAAAATTTTTCCAAAAAAACCATCCTGCTAATCAGAAAAGTGTTTGCTGCACCGATCAAGGGGCCCCTTTTCGGGAAAAGGGGGCGGCCCCCCGGGATTCATAGCGGTCAATGGCGGCCATGCCTGGAGTGCGCTCAAGAGGAGGGGGCGGCGGCCGCCGGGGCATCGGGTCACTTTTAAACCCTTTGGGGTTTAAACCCAACTATCCCTTTTGTAAAAAACGCTTTTGAAATGTCCAGTTTCGGGTTGGGGTGAGCCGCTTCCCGGAAAAGTACTGACCTGCAGCGCCGGCCTCTCCTGGAGGAGAAATTTTGGGTTTTGGAGTCCCCCTTTAAAGGGGGGTTTTTCCCTAAGCCTTTTAAAAAGAACCCTCCCTCCCACTGCACTAAAATAGGTAAGTTCCCCCCCCCTCCCATCACCACTGCTCCAGTGCTGCCAGAGCCCCAGTGTTCTCCCCCCTCTATACCTCACTGATGACATCACGTTCATGAGTCATTTATGGGAACCAATCCCTTGCCTAATTTTTTCCCTTTAAAGCTGTAACCAAAACCCCCGGCCCTGCGGTCACAAAGAGCTGCGCCAATCACTGGCCTCAGTGGTCACATGAAAGCCTTTCAGCCCCGTCCCTGACCTCTGCCGGGGCACATGATGCTGCAAACCCAAACACTGGCCTCTGCGGTCACATGAGCTGCAGCCAATCAAATGGGCTCTGGGGTCACATGATCGGGGAGCCAATCACTGGTTTTTCTGTGGTCAAAAGAAGCTACAGCCAACACTGGTCTCTGCGGCACATGATGCGGGAGGCCCAAACCCTGGGCCTCTGGGGGTCACATTATGCAAAAGCCAATCACTGGCCTCTGTGGCATATACTACACCAATCACTGACCTCTGGGGTCACATGTGCGCAGGGCCCAAACACGGGCCCCCTGGGGTCCACAAAGGGGCTCACCAATCCCCGCCCCCCCGTGGTCACATGATGCCCGCAGCCCAATTTCCCTTTCCCCTGTGGGGCACATGGTGCTGCAGCCAATCACGGGCCCCCTGTGGTCCCCATGGTGCTGCACCCAAACACTGGGGCCCCTGTGGTCCCCATGGGCTGCACCAATCACTGCCCTCTGTGGTCACATGGTGCTGGGACCAATCCCCTGCCCTCGTGGGGGACATGGGTGCTGCATCCAATCACTGGCCTCTGTGGTCACATGATGCTGCAGCCAATCACTGCCTCGGGGTTTCACATGATGCTTGCATCCATCACGGGCCCTCTGGGTCACATGATTGCAGCCAATCCTGTTTCGGTCACATAAAGCTGCAGCCAATCCCTGGCCTCTGGGGTCACATGATGCTGCAGCCAATCCCTGGCCTCTGTGGTCACATGATGTTCAGCCAAATCCCTGGCCTCTGGGGTCACATGATGCTGCAGCCAATCCCTGCTTCGTGGTACATGATGCTGCAGCCAATCACGACCTCTGTGGTCACATGATGCTGCACCCCAATCCCGGGCCCTCTGTGGTCACATGGTGCTGCAGCCAATCACTGCCCTCTGTGGTCACATGATGCTGCAGCCAATCACTGTCCTCTGTGGTCACATGATGTTGCAGGACTGGGGGGTGATGGGAGAGGGAAGTATGGGGGAACTTTCTATTTTAATACCGTGGGTGGTGGGAGGGAGGGGTTTATAAGTCTTATAACCCATTCATTTCGTTGATTTTCCCAGGCATTTCGCCCCCATCTGGCATTGATCTTGGAGAGATTCTGTTGCACACTGGACGGTCAGGATGCTAGGCCACCGATCCAGAACTGGGGTCTGGGGAATTAGGGACCAGGGTTGTACATAGATAAGTGGCCCATATAATAGCCTGAAAACCTTCCCCAGACCATAAATAACACTGCCACAACTAGCTTGTGTTCTTCCAGCAATGGTTGCAGGATGTTTGTTCACTGAGGTGTCCAACTCACCAACGTCCATCCGTTCCATGAAGCAGTATATGTAACTCATTAGAGAAGATAACCCTTTACCAATCAGCGCAGTCTGATACTGCTGGGAAATTGGAAGCTTTTCCTGGTGATGCAGAGGTGCAGTGACATCCGTCTGCTCCGGGGCACCATACACAGTAGGGTTAGCAGAGGTGCAGTGACATCCGTCTGCTCTGGTGTTCCATACACAGTAGGGTTAGCAGAGGTGCAGTGACATCCGTCTGCTCCAGGGCCCCATACACAGTAGGGTTAGCAGAGGTGCAGTGACATCCGTCTGCTCCGGGACCCCATACACAGTAGGGTTAGAAGAGGAGCAGTGACATCATTCTGCTCCGGGGCCCCATACACAGTAGGGTTAGCAGAGGAGCAGTGACATCCTTCTGCTCCGGGGCCCCATACACAGTATAGGGTTAGCAGAGATTGCCCGTGGGAAATCCATCTTGCTCCGGGCCCATACAAAAGTGGGTTTGCAGAGGTGCAGTGACATCTTCGCTCCGGGGCCCCATACACAGTAGGGTTAAACAGAGGGGCATGACATCCTTTTGCTCCGGGCCCCAAAAAACAGTAGGGTTAGCAGAGGTGCAGTGACATCCGTCTGCTCCGGGCCCCATACACGTAGGGTTAGGGAGAAGGGGCAGTGACATCCGCGCTCCGGGGCCCCTACACAGTAGGGGTTAGCAAGGTGCAGTGACATCCGTCTGCTCCTGGGCCCATACACAGTAGGGTTAGCAGAGGTGCAGTGACATCTGTCTACTCTGGGCCCCCTACACAGTAGGCTTGGCAGAGGTGCAGTGACATCCTTCTACTCTGGGCCCCCTACACAGTAGGGTTAGCAGAGGTGCAGTGACATCCGTCTGCTCCGGAGCCCCATACACAGTAGGGTTAGCAGAGGTGCAGTGACATCCGTCTGCTCCGGGGCCCCATACACAGTAGGGTTAGCAGAGGTGCAGTGACATCCTTGCTCCGGCCCCATACACAGTAGGGTTAGCAGAGATGCTGTGACTCCGTCTGCTCCGGGGCCCCATACACAGTAGGGTTTTGCAGAGGTGCAGTGACATCCGTCTGCTCCGGGTCCCATACACAAGGGTTAGCAGAGGTGCAGTGACATCCTGTCCTAGGGGCCGGGGGGCCCCAACACAGTAGGGTTAGCAGAGGTGGGGCAGGTTGACCATTCTGTCTGCTCCTGGGCCCCATACACAAAAATAGTGGATAGCCCCGAGGTTGCAGGGTGACATCCGTCTGCCCGGCCCCATACACAGTAGGGTTAGCAGAGGTGCGGTGACATCCGTCTGCTTTGGGCCCCATACACAGAGGGTTAGCAGAGGTGCAGTGACATCCGCTGCTCCGGGCCCCATACACAGTAAGGGTTAGTAAGATGTGGGCCCCAGGGGGAATCCGTCCTGCTCCGGGCCCCCTAAACATTTGGGTTAGCAGAGGTGGGAGTGACACCGGTCTGCTCCGGGGCCCCATACACAGTAGGGTTTGCAAAGGGGGCAGTGACATCCTTCGTTCCGGGGCCCACAACCCTAGGGTTAAGCAGAGGTGCAGTGACATCCGTCTGCTCCAGGCCCACACACAATAGGGTTAGCAGAGGTGCAGTGACATCCGTCTGCTCCGGGGCCCCATACACAGTAGGGTTAGCTTAGGTGCAGTGACATCCGTCTGCTCCGGGGCCCCATACACAGTAGGGTTAGCAGAGGGCAGTGACATCCTCTGCTCCGGGGCCCCATACACAGTAGGGTTAGTATAGGTGCAGGACATCCCGTCGGGCCCTCCGGGGGGGGCACCCCCCATATACACAGTAGGGGTTAGCAGAGGTGCAGGACATCCGTCTGCTCCGGGGGCCCCATACACAGAGGGTTAGCAGAGGTGCAATGACATCCGTTGTCCGGGCCCCATACACAGTAGGGTTAGCAGAGGGCAGTGACATCCGTCTGCTCCAGGTCCCATACACATTTGGGTTAGCATAGGGGCAGTGACATCCGTCTGCTCCGGGCCCCATACACAGTAGGGTTAGCAGAGGGGCAGTGACATCCGTCTGCTCTGGGGCCCCATACACAGTAGGGTTAGCAGAGGTGCAGTGACCTCCGTCTTGCTCGGGGGCCCCATACAAGTAGGGTTAGCAGAGGGGCAGTCAAATCCGTCTGCTCCGGCCATACACAGTAGGGTTAGCAGAGGTGCAGTGACATCCGTCTTCCCGGACCTCCAATACAACAGTAAAGGTTGGGGCCAAGGAGGTTTGGGGAAGGTGATATCCGTCTGCTCCGGCCCCTACACAGTAGGGTTAGCAGAGGTGCAGTGACATCCTCTGCTTTTGGGGGCCCCAAAAACAGTAGGGTTAGCATAGGTGCAGTGACATCCTCTGCTCCGGGCCCATAAAACAGTAGGGTTAGCAGAGGTTCAGTGACATCCGTCTGCTCGGGCCCCATACACAGTAGGGTTAGGGCAAAAAAAAAAAGGGGGTTCCTCTCAATGGGAAAATGGGTGTATACAGTTTCCTCGTCTCTTATTCCCAATGGCGTCATTTCTCCGCTCACTATTCTGTCACCATAGCAGCTGCCAACAGGTCACAAACTGTACCGTGTCAGGAATATAACCTATGACAGCAAGGAGGACTAAATGTGCAGACGGCCTATCACAACTTATACCCCCACCCAGCGCAGCGCACAGGACTTCCTTCACGAACTACGTGCTCCCAACACTGATGGTAGGAAGCGGTCGTAATAATGTGACTGTGTTTATGGTGTAGGGTCGCTGCTGGGCTCATCCCTGGCTTCTCCTGTTCACCGCTCCCCTTTATCTCTGCAGGACAGTCGGGGTCAGGCCGTGCCCGGGCACCTCTAGATGGGGGCACGCTCGGCTGGCATTGCTCCTGCCCTCCTCACTGCTGCCCTCTATCTCTCTGTCGGGGTCAGGCCCGGGCACCTCAAGGGGGGCGCGCTCGCGGGCATCGCCCTGCCCTCCTCACCGCGCCCTCAAATCTCTCTGTGGGGGGGTGGGTGGGGGGGGGGGGGGGGGTGGGGTCGGGCCCGGGCACCTCTAGATGGGGGCGCGCTGGTGGCATCGTTTTCCTGCCCCCCTATCCACCCTGCCCCTACCCTTTTGTCGGGGTCAGGCCCGGCACCCAGATGGGGGCGCGCCGGTGCATCGCCCCTGCCCCCCTTCTCAACCCGCGCCCTCTATCTCTTTTTCGGGGTCAGGCCGGGGGCACCTCTAGATGGGGGCCCCTCGGGGCATCGTCCTGCCTCCTTCTCCCCCGCTGCCCCTTCTCTCTGTGGGGGTCGGCCCCCGGGCACCTCTAGAGGGGGGGCGCCCGCTGCACGCTCCGCCTCCTCCCGCTGCCCTCTATCTCTCTGTGGGGGTCGGGCCCGGGGCACCTCAATGGGGGCGCGCTCGCTGGCATCGCCCTCCCTCCTTCTCACTGCTCCCTCTTCTCTCTGTCGGGGTCGGGCCCGGGCACCCAAATGGGGCGCGCTCGGCTGGCATCGCTCCTGCCCTCCTTCTCACGCTGCCCTCTATCTCTCTGTGGGGTCGGGGCCGGGGCCCCCTCTAATGGGGGCCGCCGGGGCATCGCTCCTGCCCTCCTTCTCACTGCGCCCTCTATCCTCTGCGGGGTCGGGGCCCGGGGGGGCACCTCAAGGGGGGCGCGCTGGGTGCATCGCTCCTCCCTCCTTCTCACTGCTCCCCCTCCTCACCTCTCTGTCGGGGCGGCCCGGCACCTCTAATGGGGCGCGCTCGGCGGGCTCGCCCTGCCCTCCTTCCCCGCGCCCTCTATCTCTCTGTCGGGGTCGGGCCCCGGGCCCCCTTAGAGGGGGGCCCGCCCCCCTCCTGGCATCGCTCCTGCCCTCCTCACTGCTGCCCTCTTCTCTCTGTCGGGGCGGGCCGGGGGCACCTCAAAGGGGGGGGCGGTTTCCCCTGGAAAATCGTTTCCTGCCCCCCCTTCTCACTGCTCCCTCTATCTCTGTTGGGTCAGGCCCGGGCACCTCTAGATGGGGGCGCGCTCGGCTGGCTCGCTCCTGCCCTCCTTCTCCCCTGCTGCCCCTATCTCTTGTGGGGGTCAGGCCGGGGGCACCTCAAATTTGGGGGCGCGCCCGGCTGGCATCGCCCCTGCCCCCCCCCCGCTGCCCTTATCTCTTGCGGGTCGGGCCCGGCACCCTAATGGGGGCCCCCTCGGGGCATCGCTCCTGCCCTCCTCACTGCTGCCCTCTACTCTCTGCGGGGTCGGCCCGGGCACCTCAGATGGGGGCGCGCTGGGGCTGGCATCCCCGCCCTCCTCACCTGCCCTCTATCTCTGTGTCGGGGTCAGGCCCGGGCACCTCTAGATGGGGGCGCGCTCGGCTGGCATCGCTCCTGCCCTCCTTCTCACTGCTGCCCTCTATCTCTCTGTCGGGGTCAGGCCCGGGCACCTCTAGATGGGGGCGCGCTCGGCTGGCATCGCTCCTGCCTCTCACTGCTGCCCTCTATCCTGTCGGGTCAGGCCCGGGCACCTCTAAGGGGGCGCGCCGCTGGCATCGCTCCTGCCCCCTTTCTCACCTGCCTCTTCTCTCTGTGGGGGTCGGGCCGGGCACCTCTAGATGCGGGCGCGCTCGGCTGGCTTCGCTCCTGCCCTCCTCACTGCTGCCCTCTATCTCTCTGTCGGGGTCAGGCCCGGGCACCTCTAGATGGGGGCGCGCTCGGCTGGCATCGCTCCTGCCCTCCTTCTCACTGCTGCCCTCTATCTCTCTGTCGGGGTCAGGCCCGGGCACCTCTAGATGGGGGCGTGCTCGGCTGGCATCGCTCCTGCCCTCCTCACTGCTGCCCTTTTATCTCTCTGTCGGGTCAGGCCCGGCGCCTCTAGATGGGGCGGCTCGGCTGGCATCGCTCCTGCCCCCCTTCTCACGCGCCCTCTATCTCCTGTCGGGGTCAGGCCGGGCACCTCTAGAGGGGGGCCGCGCTCGGCTGGCATCGCTCCTGCCCTCCTTTCCCCCGCTGCCCTCTATCTCTCTGTCGGGGTCAGGCCCGGGCACCTCTAGATGGGGGCGCGCTCGGCTGGCATCGCTCCTGCCCTCCTCCGCCCTGCTGCCCTCTATCTCTCTGTCGGGGTCAGGCCGGGGCACCTCTAGATGGGGGCGCGCTCGGCTGGCATCGCTCCTGCCCTCCTTCTCACCGCTGCCCTCTATCTCTCTGTCGGGGTCAGGCCCGGGCACCTCTAGATGGGGGCGCGCTCGGCTGGCATCGCTCCTGCCCTCCTCACCGCTGCCCTCTATCTCTCTGTCGGGGTCAGGCCCGGGCACCTCTAGATGGGGGCACGCTCGGCACACTCAGCTGGCATTGCTGGCCGCCCTCCTTCTTTAGTAATCTGCTAAAGTGATTGCTGCCTTCAGATTTATATAGTTACTTCTGCCTCCGGTGCTGAGCTCTTAATGGGATTGTTTCCTGCAAATTAGAGGAATAACATTTTTGAGTGACTCGTTCCCCGCGGCGCTGATCTGCCTCCCCCCATGGGAGAGGGGGATGTCCTTTACCTCTCGTCCCTATGAGCAGAATTCATCACTGATGCAAAGGATATAGTTTGGGAGGATTTAAGGAAACCTGTCAGCGTTTTCGGCCGAGCTGCTGAGAGGATCCCAGGGACTCAGGTGTAATCCCATTTTTTGCTGACAGGATAACAGAGACAAGTAAGCCGCAATCACTCCCTCTTGGCATGATGATGAGTGGCGAGGTGTCCGGTGGGCGGTCCTGATCCAGTCAAGTGTCCCCGCCTCTCGCATGTAAACCCTCCCACTGCTTGTAATTGACAGCTCCTGAGGTCTTCTGCTGCTCAGGACAGAGGATCAGGCAGAGCTGGCACTAGGCATCTTGGAGGCCTGGGCAAGTAGGGCAATTCATCCAATGCCCCTTCTCCTTCATGGAGTCTTCAAATACCTGGTCCTGACACACTGGGGCTTATGTATCAAAACTCAAAACTCATAGCAACCAATCAGAACTCATAGCAACCAATCAGAGCTCATAGAAACCAATCAGAGCTCATAGCGACCAATCAGAGCTCATAGCAACCATTCAGAGCTCATAGCCACCAATCAGAGCCTATAGTCACCAATCAGAGCTCATAGCAAATAATCAGAGCTCATAGCAACCAATCAGAGCTCATAGCGACCAATCAGAACTCATAGCGACCAATCAGAGCTCATAGCCACCAATCAGAGCTCATAGCCACCAATCAGAGCCTATAGTCACCAATCAGAGCTCAAAGCAAATAATCAGAGCTCATAGCAACCAATCAGAGCTCATAGACACCAATCAGAGCCCACAGCGACCAATCAGAGCTCATAGCGACCAATCAGAGCCCACAGCGACCAATCAGAGCTCATAGCAACCAATCAGAGCCCATAGCAACCAATCAGAGCTCATAGCAACCAATCAGAGCTCATAGCAACCAATCAGAGCTCATAGCAACCAATCAGAACCCATAGCAACCAATCAGAGCCCATAGTAACCAATCAGAGCCCATAGTAACCAATCAGAGCTCATAGCCACCAATCACAGCCCACAGCGACCAATCAGAGCTCATAGCAACCAATCAGAGCTCATAGCAACCAATCACAGCCCACAGCGACCAATCACAGCCCACAGCGACCAATCAGAGCTCATAGCAACCAATCAGAGCCTATAGTCACCAATCAGAACTCATAGCAAATAATCAGAGCTCATAGCAACCAATCAGAGCCCATAGCCACCAATCAGAGCCCACAGCACCAATCAGAGCTCGTAGCGACCAATCAGAGCTCATGCAACCAATCACAGCCCACAGCGACCAATCAGAGCTCACAGCAACCAATCAGAGCTCATAGCGACCCATCAGAGCCCAAAGTAACCAATCAGAGGCTATAGCAACCAATCAGAGCTCAGCTTTCATTTCATATAGTGCTGTTGAAAATGAAAGCTGCGCTCTAATTGGTTGCTATGTGCTCTGATTGGTTGCTATGGGCTCTGATTTGTCGCTATGAGCTCTGATTGGTTGCTATGAGCTCTGGTTGCTATGGGCTCTGATTAGTCGCTATGAGTTCTGATTGGTTGCTATGTGCTCTGATTGGTCGCTATGGGCTCTGATTAGTTGCTATGGGCTCTGATTGGTCGTTATGGGCTCTGATTGGTTGCTACAGGCTCTGATTGGTCGCTATGATCTGTGATTGGTCGCTATGATCTGTGATTGGTCGCTATGAGCTCTGATTGGTTGCTATTGGCAGGGAGTTATGTCACCACAGGTCGGCAAACATGACGCCGGCAGCTTGAGAACAGAGTGTGTTATCTCTAAAAAACAAAGGAGACTAATTACTTGTGTGCATTGAGCTCTGAAGCTCTCTGCTCTATAGATAAGACCTGCTTTTATATCAGTGCAATTAGAAGAGCTAGGAATCCAATATGCTAATTACTGCTATAGAACCACCCAAAATCTGAACAGGAAGAGACAGGATGCATGAATCTGAAGCTTGTGGCTCTATGAAACAGCGTGGTTAGACAATCCCTGTAAAGGAATGGGTGGTTTGTAGGCCTTCAAACTTGGGGATAGTCAATTTAAGGGCGATTTAATTACTGTGTACAGCATGTATGTGACAGCAACAGGGGGGGACGTCCTCTACATCTGAATGAAAGAGGGTTTCACCATCATCACAGACAGGGATTCTGTTAGATACTGTTAGAGCGTTGACACTATGGAGCTTGGGGCCACAAGAGGTATTGATGGAGGATCCTTTACTGTAAGAGCTGTGACACAATGGAGCTTGTGGCCACAAGGGGTTGTGATGGTTAATTCTTTACTGTAAGATCAGTGACAACATGGAGTTTGGGGCCACAAGGTTGTGATGGACGATTCTTTACTGTAAGAGTGGTGACACTTTGCAGCTTGAGGCCACAAGGGGTTGTGATGGTGGATCCTTTACTGTAAGACCGGTGACACTATGGAGCTTGGGGCCACAAGGTTGTGATGGTTGTTTCTTTACTGCAAGACCGGTGACACCATGGAGCTTGGGGCCACAAGGTTGTGATGGTGGATTCTTTTCTGTAAGAGCAATGACACTATGGAGATGAGGCTAAAAGGCTGTGATGGTGGATTCTTTACTGTAAGAGCAGTGACACCCTGGAGATTGGGGCCACAAGGGGTTGTGATGGTGGATCCTTTACTGTAAGAGTGGTGACACCATGGAGCTTGAGGCCACAAGGGGTTGTGATGGTGGATCCTTTACTGTAAGAAGGGTGACACAATGGAGCTTGGTGCCACAAGGGGTTGTGATGGCGGATCCTTTACTGTAAGAGTGGTGACACCATGGAGCTTGAGGCCACAAGGGGTTGTGATGGTGGATTCTTTACTGTAAGAGCGGTGACACTATACAGCTTGAGGCCACAAGGGGTTGTGATGGTGGATTCTTTACTGTAAGA
Source organism: Phyllomedusa bahiana (assembly GCA_025379985.1). Classification (NCBI taxonomy): domain Eukaryota; kingdom Metazoa; phylum Chordata; class Amphibia; order Anura; family Hylidae; genus Phyllomedusa; species Phyllomedusa bahiana. Next base: position 66,053 of record JAODAL010015335.1, on the reverse strand, counting down.
GTGGTGACACCATGGAGCTTGAGGCCACAAGGGGTTGTGATGATGGATCCTTTACTGTAAGAAGGGTGACACAATGGAGCTTGGGGACACGAGAGGTTGTGATGGTGGATTCTTTACTGTAAGAGTGGTGACACCATGGAGCTTGGGGCCACAAGGTTGTGATGGCGGATCCTTTACTGTAAGAGCGGTGACACTATGGAGCTTGGGGCCACAAGGTTGTGATGGTGGATTCTTTACTGTAAGAGCGGTGACACTATGGAGCTTGGGGCCACAAGGTTGTGATGGTGGATTCTTTTACTGTAAGAGTGGTGACACTATGGAGCTTGGGGCCACAAGGTTGTGATGGCGGATCCTTTACTGTAAGTGCGGTGACACAATGGAGCTTGGGGCCACAAGGTTGTGATGGTGGATTCTTTACTGTAAGAGCGGTGACACCATGGAGCTGGGGACACATGGTTGTGATGGTGGAGTCATTGACCAAGTTAAGAAGGGTTTAGACACTTTTCTTTCGGGAGGCCACGGATGAGTCGGTGTAGACGGATATTTGGATTTGGGAAGGAATTTTTCCGTCTAGTATAAGGACAATTGACATCAGGCTCCATCCACACGGATTCCAACTTGAAATACTCGTCAAAAACCAAAACTAAATCATTCCCATCGACCCCAATAGAAAATCCGCCCTGCAGTTCGTACAAGGGGTATTTTCAGCGGTCGGTTTCTTTGCTGTATAAGAACTTGTTCATTCTATGGTCAGGAAATGTACTATTGATATCAGTGGGGATGGCTGAAAACCCTGCGTAAAACGCGCCAACCATTTGTATGTGGTTTCTTAACACGGATCCATGTCCTAAACTACATAGGAATGAATGGGACTCATTTCTGATCTCATTAAAAAAAAAAAATGACCCAAAACCCAAAGGCCATAACGTGAAAACCGCAGAATCTGACGAGTGAATTTTGGATGAACCCTTATAGAGCTTTTCCCCTTCCTCTGGATCAACGCTGTAGGTTTATAGGATGGACTCCATGGACCTGGCTGTTTTTCCAGCCTCATCTACTCTTTTGCTCTCCAGCCATTCCTGGTGCTGCTGATCTCGGGGACACTACAGGTATCAGTCCCACCTGTCTGAGCTCAGGTTCCTCCAGTAGGGGGCATCAGTCCATGTCCAGACCCCTGATGTCTGCGGTCAGTGCAGGAGCTGCAATTACAGATAAATGCTCTGTAGTAGGACGTGAATGGAGTTTTAATCACCTTCCTGTGTGACTGCAGAGTGATGCGTGGGAGGCCCGTGCGGATGATGACGCGCTGCACGCGCCGCTCTATACCCTCGGGGGACAGGATTCAGTGTAACCGGGAAGAAGGCTGCGTTTATGCTACAGAAATGGCGAATTTGCATTGACCTGTCGTGTACATTGATCCCCATGCAGAATGCAGCTGCATAGAGTCTGCCCTGATCCGAATACTCGGCAGCCCCCTGTACCCCGGGCCTTCACCTGTCAGACATTTAGGCAATGTTCACACGGCTTATATTTGGGCGCATTTTGCCACGTATTGCACTTTATACGCTGCGAAATGCGCACTGCAATTACGGAAATCCATCGCTGTCATAGAGAACTTTGGAATACGCCCCCCCCCCCCCCCTCCACGCGCGTACATTACGATCGTACGGTACACATGAACACTTTGGACACACCCGATATGAGTGTTGTGCCTGGTGCTGGGCTTGAAGGGGCGTAGCCTGACACAGGGATTGAAAGAACACCAAAAAGTTGTCAGTGTCATGCTCTGTCCCCTTTAGAGTGTTCCTATAATGCAGTGTGATATGTGCATGGCCTTAAAAGGGTGCTCTTACCATGCTCTTATACAGCGCCTTCACAGCCAGCTTCAGGCTCCCACTTCCTGTTCAGGCTGTGGGTTCTACAGCTTCAGGCTCCCACTTTCTGTTCAGGCTGTGGGCGGTTCTACAGCTTCAGGCTCCCACTTCCTGTTCAGGCTGTGGGCGGTTCTATAGCGTCAGGCTCCCACTTCCTGTCCAGGCTGTGGGCGGTTCTATAGCGTCAGGCTCCCACTTCCTGTTCAGGCTGTGGGTGGTTCTACAGCGTCAGGTTTCCACTTCCTGTTCAGGCTGTGGACGGTTCTACAGCGTCAGGTTTCCACTTCCTGTTCAGGCTGTGGACAGTTCTACAGCTTCAGGTTTTTACTTCCTGTTCAGGCTGTGGGTGGTTGTACAGCTACAGGTTTCACTTCCGGTGCAGGCTGTGGGCAATTCTACAGCTTCAGGTTTCCACTTCCTGTTCAAGCTGTGGACAGTTCTGCAGCTTCAGGTTTCACTTCCTGTTCAGGCTGTGGGCGGTTCTACAGCTTCAGGTTTCCACTTCCCGTTCAGGCTGTGGGCGGTTCTTCAGCTTCAAGTTCCTACTTCCTGTTCAGGCTGGGGGTGCTTCTACAGCTCTAAACTCCCACTTCCTGTTCAGGCTGTGTTTGGTTCTACAGCCTTAGGCTCCCACTTTCTGTTCAAGCTGTGGGTAGTTCTACAGCAAAGAATTACAGTTTAGCTCTGCTATTCCTTGCTGAGCCTGTTAGAGGGAGATTGGTGATGGAGGGGTCTAAACAGCACAGAATGCTCCAAGAGCTCTAAAGGGTAAAAATCTACAGTTTGAGGCTTCCTGATCTGGCTATGGGTGGTTCTACAGCTTCAAGCTTCAACTCACTATTCAGGCTGTTGGCACTTCTACAGCTTCAGGCTTCCTGTTCAGGCTGTGGGTGATTCTACTGCTTTGGGGGTTTCTAGAGCTTAAGACGCGTACTTCTTGTTCCGTCTGTGAGCGGTTCTTCAGCTTCAGACTCCTGCTTCCGGTTCAGGCCGTGGGCGGTTCTGCAGCTTAGGCTCTCACTTGCTGTTCAGGCTGTGGATGGTTCTACAGCTTCAGGCTCCCACTTCCTGTTCATCCTTAGATGTCTATCTTGTTTGCTTCCTCTGTTATCTCTCCTGGAAATTCATTACCAATCTGTCAGCTGGGTGTTGTCATTTGGGAGTGGGGGGCGTGTCTCAGCACAGTCCGACATTGTCCAACCAGTGCTGCCTGATAATCAGTGTGTGCAGGGACACGCCCCTCTGACAACTAAAAAAAAAAAATGGTAACACCCAGCTGACAGCATTCAGCATCATTTCCAGGGATAACAGAGGCAGCACAACCAGAAAAGATAGAGGCTGAGGATGTTTTCACGGGACACAAGGATTTACTGACACAGACCGGTCAGGAGGGGGCACAGGTTCCGCGTTCTGTATAATATGTAGTCGTCGCGTTACTCCCATAGGATATAATACAACATATTCCTCACCCCCGTCTGTTGAGCTCCTGTGTCTGCCGAGTCCGGGCTGGTTTCCAGTAGGTTCTGTTACCCCATTTGGTGCCAGAGCAGCCATGCATGGTGTCTTTGGTGGCAGCAGGGTGGCCCGGGTCACGGCACAGGCTGGGCTGATGGCTCTTTGGACCGGTTTCCCTATCACAGCTTGAGGGAATGACTCTGCTGCTTAAAAAAACCCAATCGCAGCTCTGGAAATGTTCTGCAAAACCTCAATCTGCATAATGAGGCTTATGTGGCCCGCCTGTGTGTGAGGCCGCAGCGAGCGACCGCCGTCTGAAGGCCGCACACACCGCCCGCTCTGAGGGCCGCAACGCACGTCGACCGACACCGCTCTGAGGCCGCACACACCGCCGCGCTGATGACACACACCGCCCGCTCTGAGGCGCACACACCGCCCGCTCTGAGGCCGCACACACCGCCCGCTCTGAGGCCGACACACGCCGCTCTGAGGCCGGCACCACCGCCCGCTCTGAGCCGCCGCACACCCCCGCTCTGAGACCGCACACACCGCCGCTCTAGAGGCCGCCACACCGCCCGCTCTGAGGCCGGACACCGCCCGCTCTGCGGCCGCACACCGCCCGCTCTGAGGCCGCACACCGCCCGCTCTGAGGCCGTACACCGCCCGCTCTGAGGCCGTACACCGCCCGCTCTGAGGCCCGACACACCGCCCGCTTCTGAGGCCCACACACCCGCCCGCTCTGAGGCCGCACACACCGCCCGCTCTGAGGCCGCGCACACCGCCCGCTCTGAGGCCGCACACACCGCCCCCACTGAGGCCCCCCACACCGCCCGCTCTGAGGCCACACACCGCCCGCTCTGAGGCCGCACACACCGCCCGCTCTGAGGCCGCACACACCGCCCGCTCTCTGAGGGCGCAACACGCCCGCGTCTGAGGCGCACAAACGCCCGCTCTGAGGCGCACACACCGCCCGCTCTGAGGCCACGACACACCGCCCCCCCTCTGAGCCGCACACACCGCCCGCTCTGAGGCCGCACTCACCGCCCGCTCTGAGTGCCCGCACACCGCCCGCTCTGTGTCGCACACACACCGCCCGCTCTGAGGCCGCACAACACGCCGGCCCCAGCCCCTCTGAGGCCGCACACCGCCCGCTCCGAGGCCCACACACCGCCCGCTCTGAGGCCGCACACACCGCCCGCTCTGAGGCCGCACACACCGCCCGCTCTGAGGCCGCACACACCGCCCGCTCTGAGGCCGCACACACCGCCCGCTCTGAGGCCGCACACACCGCCCGCTCTGAGGCCGCACACACGCCCGCTCTGAGGCCGCACACACCGCCCGCTCTGAGGCCGCACACCCGCCCGCTCTGAGGCGCACACACCGCCCGCTCTGAGGCCGCACACACCGCCCGCTCGGAGTCCGCACACACCGCCCGCTCTGAGGCCGCCCGCACCGCCCGCTCTGAGGCCGCGCGCACCGCCCGCTCTGAGGCCGCGCACACCGCCCGCTCTGAGGCCGCACACACCGACCGCTCTGAGGCCGCTCACACCGCCCGCTCTGAGGCCCCACACACCGCCCGCTCTGAGGCCGCGCACGCCGCCCGCTCTGAGCCACACACCGCCCCGCTCTGAGCCGCACACCGCCCGCTCTGAGGCCGCACACACCGCCCGCTCTGAGGCCGCCCGCCCTCTAGGAACCGCCCGCTCTGAGGCCGCCCACACCGCCCGCTCTGAGGCCGCGCACACCGCCCTCTCTGAGGCCGCACACCCCCCGCTATGAGGCCGCGCACACCGCCCGCTCTGAGGCCGTCCCCACACCGCCCCCGCTTGAGGCCGCACCCCGCCCGCTCTGAGGCCGCACACACCGCCCGCTCTGAGCCGCGCACACCGCCCGCTCTGAGGCCGCACACACCGCCCCGCTCTGAGGCCGCGCACACCGCCCGCTCTGAGGCCGCCACACCGCCGCTCTGAGGCCGCACACACCGCTCGCTCTGAGACCGCACACACCGCCCGCTCTGAGGCCGCACCCCCCCCGCTCTGAGGCCGCACACACCGCCCCGCTCTAGGCCCGCACACCGCCCGTCTGAGGCCCACACACGCCGCTCTGAGGCCCACACACCGCCCGCTCTGAGGCGCACACCCCCCTCTGAGGCCCACACATCCCGCCCCGCTCTGAGGCCGCACACACCGCCCGCTCTGAGGCCGCACACCGCCCGCTCTGGGCCCACACACCGCCCGCTCTGAGGCCCCGCACACACCGCCCGCTCTGAGGCCCCGCACACCGCCCCCGCTCTGAGGCCCCGCACACTCCCGCTCTGAGGCCGCACACCGCCCGCTCTGAGGCCGCCACACCAGCCCGCTCTGAGGCCACACACACCGCCCGCTCTGAGGCCGCACACCGCCCCCGCTCTGAGGCCCCGCACACCTCCCGCTCTGAGGCCGCACACCGCCCGCTCTGAGGCCGGCACACACCGCCCGCTCTGAGGCTACACCCCCGCTCGAGGCCGACACCGCCCGCTCTGAGGCCGACACACCTCCCGCTCTGAGGCCGCACACCGCCCGCTCTGAGGCCGCACACACCGCCCGCTCTGAGGCCGCACACCGCCCGCTCTGAGCACGCACACAGTTCCCCGCTCTGAGAGGGGCGACGAACGGGGCTCCTCTGAGGCCGCTACACCGGCCCCGCTCTGCCGCACACCGACGGACTCCTGAGGCCAGCACCACCGCCCCTGCGTCTGAGGCCGTACAACACCTGCCTCGATATGAGGCCTTCACACACGCTTCCTCTGAGACGCACACCTGTAAGCACGTGGCTCAGTGGTTAACACAGTGGGCAGCAACGTGGCCAGTGAATTACACATGCAAGAACGGTGGCTGAGTGATTAGCACAGTTAGAGCAAGTGGCTCAGTGGTTAGCACAGTCAGACGAAGTGGCTCAGTGGTTAGCACAGTGCAGCACGGTGGCTCAATGGTTAGCACAGTTTAGCATGGTGGCTCAGTGGTTAGCACCGTACAGAACAGTGGCTCAGTAGTTAGCAAAGTGCAGCAGTGGCTCAGTGATTAGCACAGTTCAGTATGGTGACTCAGTGGTTAGCATAGTGCAGCTTGGTGGCTCAGTGTTTAGCACAGTGCAGCACGGTGACTCAGTGGTTATCAAAGCACAACACTGTGGCTCAGTGGTTAGCACAATGCAGCACGGTAGGTCAGTGGTTAGCACAATGCAGCACGGTAGGTCAGTGGTTAGCACAGTGCAGCATGGTGGCTCAGTGGTTAGTACAGTGCAGCACGTGGCTCAGTGGTTAGCACAGTGCAGCATGGTGGCTCAGTTTTAGCACAGTGCAGCACGGTGGCTCAGTGGTTAGCACAGTACAGCACCGTGGCTCAGTGGTTAGTACAAGTACAGCCCCGGTGGCTCAGTGGTTAGCACAGTGCAGCATGGGGCTCAGTGGTTACAGCACACCAGTGATAGCACAGTCAGCAGGCCTCAGTGGTTAGCACAGTGCAGCATGCAGGCTCAGTGGTTAGTACAATGCAGCACGGGGGCTCAGCGGTTACCACAGGGCAGCACGGGGGCTCAGTGGTTAGCACAGTGCAGCACGGTGGCTCAGTGGTTATCACAGTGCAGCACGGTGGCTCAGTGGTTATCACAGTGCAGCACGGTGGCTCAGTGGTTATCACAGTGCAGCACGGTGGCTCAGTGGTTAGCACATCCATTGATCTTATAGAAAGCAGAAATCCAGATGGACGTCCCCTGTAACAAGTGTGTCCCCATCTGTGGTTCAGGTGCACTAATATCAGGCCCTGGTTCCCCACAGGTTAATGTGCCCTCACTTTGGGAAGCTCTGAGCAGCTCATTAATCAGGCTCGCGCTCCCGCTGCTGCACTGTTTTTGGAGCTTAAGTGTCAGGACATGTTGTCTAGGCTTTGTCATTGCTGTTTACCCCCTGAAGAAGGACTCCCAGGATGGATGGCACCGCGGGCTGCAGGGTGCAGGGATGGCTGTGGCCTGGGCATCAGGGTCTCAGCATGTGGGTCCTCTCATTGCCACCTCCGCCCCTGGGATCAGCCACGTACGTGAGACAGTACAGTCCATAGTCAATCAGAAATCCTGTACGGGAGCCCACAGCGACCAATTCCAGGTCAGTTATTGTGACAGAGGTCAATGTATCAGCCCCTAATCGTGAGGAGGAGGAAGCCTGGGACAGGGACTGGCGGCCATGATGTCCGGGTCTGGTTTGCTTGAATCTCACTCTGAAGACGAACAATGGCCCGAAAATACAAGACCCGTCCCGTCCATTCACCTATTGATCCTGCTCCTCCAATACTATGACCTGTTCACAGAATAGTGACCCCCGGGGAGGGGGGACGGGAATATTGGTTCTTGGTATTTAGACAAATATTTGGCCCCGGAATAAAATGATGGCAGCAGCGAGATTCCTGAGCTCAGCGACCTCGGCTCCTTCCTGTTGCTTCTCTTCCTCCACAGTTATTTCACTCTTTTCCTTTCTATTCTTTTTCACAAACTTCTCTTCTTTTCTTCTTTCATCACTTTCTGGCTTCCCTAATTGCCTTGTTCCCACCCCCTTTTTTCCCCTCTTTCCTTATTTAGTGCCCTTCCTTCCTTTTTCTTCCTTTCCTCCTTCCCTTTCCTTCTGTCTTCATCTCCTTCTTTCTCATCCTTTCCTCCCATTTTCCTTCATCTCCTTTCTCACCATTTTCTCCCTCTTTGTCTTCCTTTTCTTGTTCTCAGTTCTTCACTTCTCCCTGTATCTCTTTCTTTCTTATTTTTCCTTCCTCTTTTCTTCCTTCATCTCCTTCTTTCTCACCCCTTTTCTCCTTCTTTCATAACTCGTCCCTTTCCCCTGATTTCTTCCCTTTCTTCTTTCTTCCTCTCATTCTTTCTCTTCCTTTCCTCCCTCTTTCCTTCCTCTCCTTCTTTCTCATCCTTTCCCCCTTCTTTTTATCCCTTTCCCCTCTCTTCTTCCCTTCCTTCCTCTCCTTTCTCATCCTTTCCACCTTCTTTTCTTCCCTTTCTCCTGATTTCTTCCCTTTCTTCTTTCTTCCTCTCCTTCTTTCTCACCCTTTTCACATGATTTTCTTCCCCTTCCTTTGATTTCTTCCCTTCCTTCTTCCTTCCTCTCCTTTCTCATCCTTTCCTCCCTCTTTCCTTCCTCTCCTTCTTTCTCATCCTTTCCACCTTCTTTTTTTCCCTTTCCCCTGATTTCTTCCCTTTCTTCCTCTCCTTCTTTCTCATCCTTTCCACTTTCTTTCCTTCCTTCCCTTCCTTCTTTCTTCTCCTTTCTCTCCTTCCTCCTCTCTTTCTCTCTTCTTTCTCTCCTTTCCACCTTCTTTCTCCTTTCCCGATTCTTCCTCTCCTTCCTTCCCTCCTTCTTTCTCATCCTTTCCACCTTCTTTTCTTCCTCCTTCCTCCCTCTCCTTCTTTCTCATCCTTTCCTCCTGTAGCTTGTTTTACGATTTATAGTAGTAGTAACTTGTAGTACCTTTGCGGCTCTCTTTCTTCCCAATGTTGTCCCTCCCCTGTGACCTGACTTGTTCTTCATTTCGTTGGCTCTGGTCTAAGCCGAGTCCACTTGCTGAGACGTAATCCCGGCGGAGGAGCATCACTTACTCGCTGTCGGGCATTCTGATAAGTTCCAGGGCGACTGCTCAGATTGTGGATTAGATTTATCTTCTAAATCTCACAAATCGGGCTAAGTAGTGCATCCTGCGCCCTTCGGATTAGTGCAAACCCCGTCCTGGCACCGCGGGAGGTCTCCGCCATAAACCCTCCATCGAACCTGTTCCAATGAACGTCACTCCAGATACAGACGGGTTGTACTGCAGCAGTTACAGGCCGCTTATATCTGTGAACTATAGTGGAACTAGAAGTCTCAGCAATCCCTGTCACTTCACATAGACAACAGAGGTTCCTGACCTGATACGGGGGTATGAGGACGATATGGCGGTACTCTGGGAGCTCAGTGTTCTGCCATATGGTGCTCAGTATGGCGCCGTGTTACGGAGAGGACTATCCCCCGCCCCTGAGTCAATGGCTTCCTAATTTGCTGCCACACAACCCAAAAAACCTCCATGAGCCTCTGTAAGGAATCTAAGCCCTATAGAAGTCTATGGACACCATATTACGGCTCCACACAAGTTGCAGTGTGAAACCATGAGGACGCAGAGCTCTGCATGAGAGCTGCAGATACAACACGGAAGAAGATTTATAATACCTTTTGCTTTATTTTATTCTTTTCCTTTTGATGCATTGAAAAAATAAAAAAAAAATGGTTGCAAATGTTCATTAAAGGGGTTGTCTCACTACATTGATTCATCTAACCCCAGTCCTTTTTTCTTGGTTTCACTTTGAATTCCGGGTCGTGCTTACTGGCTTCCACTAGACTGCAGTAGAAGCCAGGTCTGTAGCTATAGCGACCAGTGCTGGCAGCCTATCAGGAGAGATAGAACAGGTCTGTAGCTATAGCAACCAGTGCTGGCAGCCTATCAGGAGAGATCACACAGGTCTATAGCTATAGCGACCAGTGCTGGCAGCCTATCAGGAGAGATCGAACAGGTCTGTAGCTATAGCGACCAGCACTGGCAGCCTATCAGGAGTGATCAAACAGGTCTGTAGCTATAGCAACCAGTGCTGGCAGCCTATCAGGAGAGATTGAACAGGTCTGTAGCTATAGCGACCAGCACTGGCAGCCTATCAGGAGTGATCAAACAGGTCTGTAGCTATAGCAACCTGAGGAGCTGATGTAGCCCATACAAGAGGGGATATCTAGGAATAGGAAGGACACTGTTAATGGACACATAATGCAAAGTGACTTGGTTTTGCATAACATAAACTTTAACATAAAAAGCAGCAATCCCTGTAGTGAGACAACCCCTTTAAAGCAAACCTATTACTAGATATTGTATTAGGATATAGATAGGAGTGGCGATTATCGGGACCTCCACTGGTGGGAGCCAAGAATCAACTCCACTGGTGGGACCCAAGAATCAACTCCACTGGTGGCCCCAAGAATCAACTCCACTGGTGGCCCCAAGAATCAACTCCACTGGTGACCCAAGAATCATCTCCACTGATGGCGCCAAGAATCAACTCTACTGGTGGCCCCAAGAATCATCTCCACTGGTGGTCCCAAGAATCAACTCCACTGGAGGGCCTCAAGAATCAAATCCACTGGAGGGACCCAAGAATCAACTCCACTGATGGGACCCAAGAATCAACTCCACTGATGGCCCCAAGAATCATCTCCACTGGTGGCCCCAAGAATCCCCCACTGGTGGCCCCAAGAATCAACTCCACTGGTGGGCCCCAAGAGTCAACTCCACTGGTGGCCCCAAGAATCACCTCCACTGGTGGGAGCCAAGAATCACCTCCACTGGTGGGCCCAAAGAATCAGCTCCACTGGTGGGCCCCAAGAATCAACTCCACTGGTGGCCCCAAGAATCACCTCCACTGGTGGGTCCCAAGAATCAACTCCACTGGTGGGCCCTAAGAGTCAACTCCACTGGTGGCCTCAATAATCATCTCCACTGGTGGATCCCAAGAATCAACTACTCTGGTGGCCCAAGAATCATCTCCACTGATGGCCCCAAGAATCATCTCTACTGGTGGCCCCAAGAATCATCTCCACTGGTGGCCTCAAGAATCATCTCCACTGGTGGGCCCCAAGAATCATCTCCACTGGTGGCCCCAAGAATAAACTCCACTGGTGGCCCCAAGAATAAGATCCACTAGTGGCCCCAAGAATCAACTCCACTGGTGGCCTCAAGAATCATCTCCACTGGGGGGGGCCCCAAGAATCATCTTCACTGGTGGCCCCAAGAATAAGCTCCACTGGTGGGCCTCAAGAATAAGCTCCACTGGTGGCCTCAAGAATCATCTCCACTGCTGGGCCTCAAGAATCAACTCCACTGGTGGGTCCCCAGGAATCACCTCCACTGGTGGGCCCCAGGAATCACCTCCACTGGTGGGCCCAAGAATCATCTCCACTGGTGGCCCCAAGAATCATCCCCACTGGTGGCCACAAGAATCATCTCCACTGGTGGCTCCAAGAATCATCTACACTGGTGGGCCCCAAGAATCATCTCCACTGGTGGCCCTAAGAATAAACTCCACTGGTGGGCCCCAAGAATCACCTCCACTGGTGGCTCCAAGAATAAAATCCACTGGTGGTCCCCAGGAATCATCTCCACTGGTGGGCCCCAGGAATCATCTCCACTGGTGGCCCCAAGAATAACATCCACTGGTGGGTCCCAAGAATCACCTCCACTGGTGGGCCCCAAGAATAAACTCCACTGGTGGGCCTCAAGAATCACCTCCACTGGTGGGAGCCAAGAATAAGCTCCACTGGTGGCCCCAAGAATAAGCTCCACTGGTGGCCCCAAGAATCAACTCCACTGGTGGCCTCAAGAATCACCTCCACCGGTAGCCCCAAGAATCATCTTCACTGGTGGCCCCCAGAATAAACTCCACTGGTGGCCTCAAGAATCATCTCCACTGCTGGGCTCCAAGAATCATCTCCACTGGTGGCCCCCAAGAATCAGCTCCACTGGTGGGCTCCAAGAAACAGCTCCACAGGTGGGCCCCCAGAATCAGCTCCACTGGTGGGCCCAAGAATCATCTCCACTGGTGGGTGACAAGAATCATCTCCACTGGTGGACCCCAAGAATCATCTCCACTGTTGGGCCCCAAGAATCAAGTTCACTAGTGAGTCCCATAAATCAACTCCACTGGTGTGGCCCAAGAATCAGCTCCACTGGTGGTCCCAAAGAATCATCTCCACTGGTGGGCCCAAGAATCAGCTCCACTGATGGGCCCAAGAATCAGCTCCACTGGTGGGTGACAAGAATCATCTCCACTGGTGGGGCCCAAGAATCAACTCCACTGGTGGCCCCAAGAATCAACTCCACTGGTGGCTTCAAGAATCAACTCCCCTGGTGGCCCCCAAAAATCCCTCCACTGGTGGCCCCAAGAATTCAAACTCCACTGTTGGGCCTCAAGAATCATCTCCACTGGTGGGGCCCAAGAATCAACTCCACTGGTGGCCCCAAGAATCAACTCCACTGGTGGCTTCAAGAATCAACTCTCCACTGGTGGACCCCAAGAATCATCCCCCAATGGGGCCCCAAGGGAAACAAATCCACTGGTGGCTCCAGAATCATCCACTGGTGGCCCCAAGAATCACCTCCACTGGTTTGGCCCCCAAAAATAACTCCACTGGTGGCCCAAGAATCAACTCCACTGGTGGCCCCAAGAATCACCTCCACTGGTGGCCCCAAGAATCAACTCCACTGGTGGGCTCCAAGAAATGCGACATTTAAAAATGGCTTCCAGGGGAGGCGTACTTAAAAAAACAACAGCAAAGATTTAGTTTATTGCAGGTTAAGACTTGGCGGTTCACACAGTGGTTACCCTTCTTGTCACAGGGATCCAGGGGCGCTGCTTGCCGGGGTCCACGCTGCAGAGCTGCATTCTTCTGGTGACTTGTGGGAAGTTACGAGGAATCAGATCTGTCCGGATTTTAATATATGAAGAGCTGAAGTCGTGTAAGATTCGACATTTTTGCTGCCGAGAGTGTGGGGGGGACATTTACCTGGGCTACAGGTGCGTCCCTGGGAGCGGCCTCAGGCTGCGTTCACAGGGGAGGTTTTGATGCAGGAGGGGATTACACAAAAAGACAAGAATCTCCCTCACATTCTTTCTACTACAATCATATCATGACAGAGGCTTCAAAATCAGCACCACCCTGACACATGTGAACACGTCCTTGGGGGGCGACAGTGGAACCCATTGGATGGTGATGGTGCCTGCACACTAAAGAGTAAAGCTGCCCAAACCCAGCATTTGCCTAGGAATAAGACGTGTGTATAGAGGCCTCTCAAGGAGTCTGGAGAAGGACAGAGGAGTCTGGAGGGGGACAGAGGAGTCTGGAGGAGAACAGAGTAGTCTGGAGGAGGACAGAGTAGTCTGGAGGAGGACAGAGGAGTCTGGAGGGGGACAGAGGGGTCTGGAAGAGGACAGAGGAGTCTGGAGGAGGACAGAAGAGTCTGGAGAAGGACAGATGAGTCTGGAGGAGGACAGAGGAGTCTGGAGGAGGAGTCTGGAGGGGACAGAGGAGTCTGGAGGAGGACAGAGGAGTCTGGAGGGGACAGAGGAGTCTGGAGGAGGACAGAGGAGTCTGAAGGGAACAGAGGAGTCTGGAGGAGGACAGAGGAGTCTGGAGGGGGACAGAGGAGTCTGGAGGAGGACAGAGGAGTCTGGAGGAGGACAGAGGAGTCTGGAGGAGGACAGAGGAGTCTGGAGGAGGACAGAGGAGTCTGGAGGAGGACAGAGGAGTCTGGAGGAGGACAGAGGAGTCTGGAGAAGGACAGAGGAGTCTGGAGGAGACAGAGGAGTCTGGAGGAGGACAGAGGAGTCTGGAGGAGGACAGAGGAGTCTGGAGGAGGACAGAGGAGTCTGGAGGGGACAGAGGAGTCTGGAGGAGGACAGAGGAGTCTGGAGGAGACAGAGGAGTCTGGAGGAGACAGAGGAGTCTGGAAGAGGACAGAGTAGTCTGGAGAAGGACAGAGGAGCCTGGAGGAGGACAGAGTAGGCTGGAGGAGGACAGAGTAGGCTGGAGGAGGACAGAGTAGGCTGGAGGTGGACAGAGGAGTCTGGGGAAGACAGAGGAGCCTGGAGGAGGACAGAGTAGTCTGGAGGGGACAGAGGAGCATGGAGGAGGACAGAGTAGCCTGGAGGAGGACAGAGGAGTCTGGAGGAGGACAGAGTAGGCTGGAGGAGGACAGAGTAGCATGGAGGAGGACAGAGGAGCCTGGAGGAGGACAGAGTAGGCTGGAGGAGGACAGAGAAGTCTGGAGGAGGACAGAGGAGCCTGGAGGAGGACAGAGTAGGCTGGAGGAGGAAAGAAGAGCCTGGAGGAGGACAGAGCAGACTGGAGGAGGACAGAGGAGTCTGGAGGAGGACAGAGGAGTCTGGAGGGGGACAGAGGAGTCTGGAGGAGGACAGAGGAGTCTGGAGGAGACAGAGGAGTCTGGAGGAGGACAGAGGAGTCTGGAGGAGGACAGAGGAGTCTGGAGGAGGACAGAGGAGTCTGGAGGAGGACAGAGGAGTCTGGAGGAGGACAGAGGAGTCTGGAGGAGGAGGAGGAGGACAGAGGAGCCTGGAGGAGGAGGAGGAGGACAGAGGAGCCTGGAGGAGGACAGAAGAGTCTGGAGAGGATGTAGAAGACTGGAGGGGACAGAGGAGTCTGTAGGAGACAGAGGAGTCTGGAAGAGGACAGAGGAGTCTGGAGGAGGACAGAGGAGTCTGGAGGAGGACAGAGGAGTCTGGAGTGGACAGAGGAGTCTGGAGGAGGACAGAGGAGTCTGGAGGGGACAGAGGAGCCTGGAGGAGGACAGAGGAGTCTGGAGGAGGACAGAGGAGTCTGGAGGGGACAGAGGAGTCTGGAGGAGGACAGAGGAGTCTGGAGGAGGACAGAGGAGTCTGGAGGGGACAGAGGAGTCTGGAGGAGGACAGAGGAGTCTGGAGGAGGACAGAGGAGTCTGGAGGGGACAGAGGAGTCTGGAGAGGACAGAGGAGTCTGGAGGAGACAGAGGAGTCTGGAGGAGGACAGAGGAGTCTGGAGGAGACAGAGGAGTCTGGAGGAGGACAGAGGAGTCTGGAGGGGGACAGAGGAGTCTGGAGGAGGACAGAGGAGTCTGGAGGAGGACAGAGGAGTCTGGAGGAGGACAGGGGAGCCTGGAGGAGGACAGATGAGTCTGGAGGGGACAAAAGAGTCTGGAGAAGGACAGAGGAGTCTGGAGGAGGACAGAAGAGTCTAGAGGAGGACAGAGGAGCCTGGAGGAGGACAGAAGAGCCTGGAGGAGGACAGAAGAGCCTGGAGGAGGACAGAAGAGCCTGGAGGAGGACAGAAGAGCCTGGAGGAGGACAGAAGAGCCTGGAGGAGGACAGAGGAGACTGGAGGAGGACAGAAGAGCCGGGAGGAGGACAGAGGAGTCTGGAGGGAGGACAGAGGAGTCTGGAGGAGGACAGAGGAGTCTGGAGGAGGACAGAGGAGTCTGGAGGGGACAGAGGAGTCTGGAGAAGGACAGAGGAGTCTGGAGAAGGACATAGGAGTCTGGAGAAGGACAGAGGAGTCTGGAGGCTGACAGAGGAGTTGAGTAGGACAGAGGAGCCTGGAGGAGGACAGAGGAGCCTGGAGGAGGACAGAGGAGCCTGGAGGAGGACAGAGGAGCCTGGAGTGGTCAGTGGAGTCTGGAGGAGGACAGAGGAGCCTGGAGGAGGACAGAGGAGCCTGGAGAGGACAGTGGAGTCTGGAGGAGGAGACAGGAGTCTGGAAGAGGACAGTGGAGTCTGGAGGGGGACAGAGGAGTTTGGAGAGGGGGAAAGATGGGGCCTGGGCGACAGAGGAGACTGGAGGAGAGGACAGAGGAGTCTGGAGGGGACAGAGGAGTCTGGAGGAGAGGACAGAGGAGTCTGGAGGAGAGGACAGAGGAGTCTGGAGGAGAGGACAGAGGAGTCTGGAGGAGAGGACAGAGGAGTCTGGAGGAGAGGACAGAGGAGTCTGGAGGGGGACAGAGGAGTCTGGAGGAGAGGACAGAGGAGTCTGGAGGGAGACAGAGGAGTTTGGAGGAGAGGACAGAGGAGCCTGGAGGAGGACAGAGGAGTCTGGAGGGGGGAGACAGAGGAGTCTGGAGGAGGGAGAAGGAGGACAGAGGTTTCTGGAGGGGACAGAGGAGCCGGGAAAGGAGGGGACAGAGGAGCCTGGAGGGGGGGACAGGGGGGATCTGGAAGGGGGAGGACAAGGACCCTGGGGAGAGGAAGGGAGTCGGGAGGAGGGGACAGAGGGATAAGAGGAGAAGAGGACAGAGGGGTCTGGGGGAGAGGACAGGGGAAATTCTGGAGGAGGACGAGGAGTTTTGGGGGGGACAGGGGAACCTGGGGGAAAGGGACAGAGGAGCTGGCGGAGATGACGAGGAGCCGGGAGGAGAGGACAGAGGCCGGGAGGAAACAGAGGGAAACCCTGAGGGAGAGGACAGGGGAGCCTGGAGAAGGACCGAGGATCTGGGGGGGGCAGAGGAGTCTGGAGGAGGACAGGGGGAGTCTGGGGAAGGACAGAGGACCTGGGGGAGGACAAGAGCCTGGAGGAGACAGAGGACCCTGGGGGGGGACAGGGGGAATTTGGGGGAAGCATTTTGAGATGTGCCCTCCTTTAAACAGGGGGACTTTTTCAAAATTTGGGGTCAACGGGGTTCCCCATGCATGGGGGGGGCTATTTTTACTGTGGATAGAAAGCCTTTTAAATCTGTCCTGATATATTAGGGGCTCTTCAGGGGAACACACGGTCCCTGGTCCGGTCCCCTCCCCTCTGTCAGTCCGTGGTCCAGGGTCCTGGCAGCTGGGACTGGATGTGCGGCCGGAGTGGTCACCCCCAGCATACACCATGTGAGAGCAGCTGCTGGGGCCCCCCCAACCCCCCCCCCCCCCCCCCCCCCCCAGCCCCCAGGGGGATTTTTGAGGGTGTGCTTGTGGCCGCCCCCCCTTGTTTACCCCCCCCCCGCGCTCCCATCTCAGAGGGGCTACACGGTTTTTGCTTTTTTTAATGAAGTTCTCCCACCTAAAACCCCACCCCCTCCCGTTCTTTTGCTCACCCTGCGTCACCGGGGGCGCCCCTACCAGCCCCTGCCGCGCTAATGAGGGCTTCACAGGAGATAACGCTTTATACATCACATTTGGGGGATTATTTTGCTTTTTATTGTGGTTTCTGGATGTTTCCAACTTCTAATATTTTATCCACTCGCAATAAATTACCAATAACTACTGTATATTATACACATTGGGGCAGATTCCCTACAACACAGGAGTGTGATATGTACAGTATCTCCCGAAAGTAAGTGCACCCCTCACATTTGTGTAAATATTGTGTTTATTCTTTTCCCTGGGGAAACACTGGGGGAATTTGCCCCCTGATAAAATGTAAAGAAATCAGTGCCCGGCTTGTATCACGGGGGGAAGGGGTGGGGACCCCCAAAATAACTCCTCAAACTCTAAACCCAATTTTCCATTTTTTCCCCCCCGGTTTTTCATTTTGACCGTTGGGGTTACCAGGTCTAAGGTGTTAATTTGGGGGGAAGGGGGGTTACATTTGGGGTCATCGCTCTCATACTGGGCCCTTTCCCAAAAATTTGGGTCCCAAGGCAAAGAACTGTCTGAGGGTCTAGCCAAAGAATTGTTGTCTACATAAGATGGGCCCAGGGGTATAAGAAGAAGCCCAACCCCCCCAAAATGAAACGCAGCGCGGGGGCCCCCCCCCCCGACCAAAAAGGCAGCGCGGGGCCAACACCCAAAAATGACCTGGTCAGCGCGGGGGGCCCAAAAACCCTGAAACCCGGCTGCAGCGCAGGGGCCCAAACCCCCCGACACGGGGCTCAGCGGGGGGGGGCCCCAAAACCCCCCGAACACTGAGCGCAGGGGGGGCCAAAAACCCTGACACTGAAATGCAGCGTGGGGGCCAACACCCCGACACTGAGCTGCGCCCCGGGGGGCCAAAACCCTGGAACTGAGCTGCAGCGCGGGGGCCAAGTGGGTTTTTCCAAGCAGGTTTTATCAGAAAAGGCCCGGCCATGGGCGAAAAGAAGCTGAGTGCACAACCGCGCAAAATCCAGAGATGATGTGCCAGCATTGCTGCAGGGGGGTAGAGGGGTGGAGGGGCAGCCTGTCCCGTGCTCAAAACCCGTATACAAATTTGGGCTTTTAAAGGCTGTCGTCCCCAAAAAAAGTCTCTTCTATAGATGATACACAACAAAGCCCACAAAAGTTTTTTCTGAAGAAAAAGACTTAAAGGACATGGAAATTTTTTGGGAAACATGTCCCCGGGCTCAAAAGAGACCAAAATAAGCTTTTTTGGTTCGAAAGGGTTGAAGCTTTTGTGGGGGCAAACCCGGGGAAGGGTACAAAGGGCAAGTGTGTTTTGCCTACACCTGGGATGGTGGTGGGGTTAGTGTCTTTGGTTTGGGGGTGCATGGGTGCTGCCGGGTGTGGGGGGCTGCAAGGGTTTTTTTGAGGGAAAACCCTGAATTTCCAACCCTGTCCTGTGACTCCTGAAGGAGAGCAGGATCCCCTCCCTTCTGGGCCCGCAGGGGAGTAATTTCCCAAATTTAAACACAGCCCAAACCCCGTCCCCAAGGGCCACCAAATGCCTTGTAAAGAAATGAGGGTAAAGGTTTCTGGACTGGCCAAGCGTCCCCCAAAACCTAAACCCTTTGGAGCCTTGTGGGGCCCCCTCAACAGAAGGTGGAGGAGCCCAAAGGGCCCCTAAACCTCCCACCAGCTCCCTGATGTCGTCATGGAGGAGGGAAGAGGATTCCAGTGGCTGCAACCTGTGAAGCTCTAGTGACCTCCAGGCCTAAGAGAGTTAAGGCAGCGCTGGGAAATAATGGGGGACACACAAAATACTGACACTGAGGGCACAATTTATCCAGTTTCACTTAGGGGTGTCCTCACTTTTATTGTCAGTTAGGGGTGTCCTCACTTTTATTGTCACTTAGGGGTGTCCTCACTTTTGTTGTTTCTTAGGGATGTCCTCACTTTTGTTGTCACTTTAGGGTGTATTCACTTTTGTTGTTTCTTAGGGATGTCCCCACTTTTGTTGTCACTTAGGGGTGCCCTCACTTTTGTTTTCCTTAGGGGGCCTCACTTTGTTTCCTTAGGGGGGCCTCACTTTTTGTTCATTGGGGGTGTCCTCACTTTTGTTGTTCTTAGGGGTATCCACTTTTGTTGTCACTTAGGGGTGCCCTCACTTTTTGTTGTCACTTAGGGGTGCCCTCACTTTTGTTGTCACTTAGGGGGATACTCACTTTAGTTGTCACTTAGGGGTGTCCTCACTTTTGCTCTCACTTAGGGGTGTACTCACTTTTGCCCCCCAGTGGATTAGACATTGATGCTGTGTTGAGTTATTTATGTATCACAGGCACCCCCTGTGATACAAGCCGGGCACTGACTACATTACATTGTATAAAGTGTCAGATTCTCAGTGTTGAAAAAACTTTGAGACTCTCGGTTCACATATTTTGATCAAAAGATGTTTAAGCTGCCCACGACTTTCAACGTGATCTCAAATCGGGCAGTCCTATCCTATCTTTACCTCTCAATAGAGCCACATCCAGGCCTCTCACTGAGTCAACCGACCTCCATTATTCAGAGAGAAAAAATAAAAAACACCCAACCTGCAAAGCTGCCCTTCTTATGACAGCCTGTGAGAGTGGGCGGGGACAGAAACCCAAAATGGAGGCACCCCTTCCTCCCCATATAGGTTAAAATCAATATACACCAAATATAACGTATGGTTCTGCACGAAAAACACTTCTGAAAAAACATATGCAAACCTGGGTGCCACTGGCAGGGCTGCGGCACATATATATATATATATATACACGTACGCACACAGACCACCGCCAGCGGCACACTACTGCAAAAAGGGCAATACACTACGTGGAAATCCCTAAAGAAGCATTTATGCCATCTATCATACATGAAAAAACTTTGAGACTCTCGGTGTTGTCCCATGAATAGATCTAATACAATAGTTACAAATATGAGAGGGGTGCACTCATTTTGTAAGACACTGTATATAATGTGAGGGGTGTACTGACTTTTGTAAGATACTCTACTTCCTGGGCCCCAATGCGGTGCCATTTATAACCCTGCAGTCTGCTTATGTGGAAGAGAAGTCAGTGCGCCCCCTACAGGCAGCAGGACCCATGTGTAACCCTTATCTGAGTCCCTCCTATAGGTTCGCCCTGCAGTGGTTCCTCCAGAGGTATACGGTTGCACATATGAGGAGCTCGTCTCTGTCGCAGGAAGATGTTTCTCGTTCTCTGATGACCTTTGCTCTGGAATTAGTGACTTATTAATCAGTTATAATATATGCAGTGAGGGGTCGGCCTCTATTCAATCTCTTGGTGTCCTGACTTTTCATATAGCGGCGATATATAGCGGCGATATATTCCGCGGCGCTGTACAGAGATTGTCATCAGTCACGCTGCTCCCTGTCCCCATTGGGGCTCATACCAGGAATTCCTCCATTAACCTATTTATGTGTTTTTGGAGTCTGGAGGAAACCCAGGGGGAACATACAAACATCTGCACATGTCGTCTATGGTGGGATTTGAACCGAGGATCCCAGCTCTGCAGGGCAACAGTGCTAACCACGCAGCCACCGTGCTGCACTGTACTACACTGAACCGCCCTGCTGCACTGTGCTAACCACTCAGCCACCGTGCTGCACTGTACTACACTGAGCCGCCCTGCTGCACTGTGCTCACCACCAGCCACCGTGCTGCACTGTACTACACGAACCGCCCTGCTGCACTGTGCTAACCACTCAGCCACCGTGCTGCACTGTACTACACTGAGCCGCCCTGCTGCACTGTGCTAACCACTCAGCCACCGTGCTACACTGTACTACACTGAGCCGCCCTGCTGCACTGTGCTCACCACTCAGCCACCGTGCTGCACTGTACTACACTGAGCCGCCCTGCTGCACTGTGCTAACCACTCAGCCACCGTGCTGCACTGTACTACACTGAGCCGCCCTGCTGCACTGTGCTAACCACTCAGCCACCGTGCTGCACTGTACTACACTGAGCCGCCCTGCTGCACTGTGCTAACCACTCAGCCACTGTGCTACACTGTACTACACTGAGCCGCCCTGCTGCACTGTGCTAACCACTCAGCCACCGTGCTACACTGTACTACACTGAGCCGCCCTGCTGCACTGTGCTAACCACTCAGCCACCGTGCTGCACTGTACTACACTGAGCCCGTCCTGCTGCACTGTGCTAACCACTCAGCCACCGTGCTACACTGTACTACACTGAGCCGCCCTGCTGCACTGTGCTCACCACTCAGCCACCGTGCTGCACTGTACTACACTGAGCCGCCCTGCTGCACTGTGCTAACCACTCAGCCACAGTGCTACACTGTACTACACTGAGCCGCCCTGCTGCACTGTGCTCACCACTCAGCCACCGTGCTGCACTGTACTACACTGAGCCGCCCTGCTGCACTGTGCTAACCACTCAGCCACCGTGCTACACTGTACTACACTGAGCCGCTCTGCTGCACTGTGCTAACCACTCAGCCACCGTGCTACACTGTACTACACTGAGCCGCCCTGCTGCACTGTGCTAACCACTCAGCCACCTTGCTACACTGTAATAACCACTGAGCCACTGTGCCAACCACAGAGGCATCATGCAGCACTGTGATAACCACTGAGCCACTGTGCTGCACTGTTCTAACCACTGAACCACTGTATTGCACTGTCCCATTTCCTGAGCAACTGTGCTGGCAGCCTATCAGGAGAGATAGAACAGGTCTGTAGCTATAGCAACCAGTGCTGGCAGCCTATCAGGAGAGATGGGACAGGTCCGTAGCTATAGCGACCAGTGCTGGCAGCCTATCAGGAGAGATCGAACAGGTATGTAGCTATAGCAACCAGTGCTGGCAGACTTTCAGGAGAGATAGACCTGGTCTGTAGCATCCAACCCATCAGGAGAGATCAGGATAGATTGAACAGGTCTGTAGCTACAGCGACTAGCCCTGGCAACCTATCAGGAGAGATCAGGATAGATAGAACAGGTCTGTAGCTATAGCAACCGGTGCTGGCAGCCTATCAGGAGAGATCAAAGAGGTCTGTAGCTATAGCGACCTGAGGAGCTGATGCAGTCCATAGAGGGGATATCTAGGAATAGGTAGGACACTGCTAATGGACACATATCGCAAAGTGACTTGTTTTTGCAACACCTTTAACATAAAAAGCAGCGATTCCTGTAGTGAGACAACCCATTTAAATCCTCCCCATTTACCTCAGTATAAAATTTGCCTTGTAGTTCATACAACACGTATTTTCTAGACTAAAAGAAAACTTAGAACATGGTTCGTTCTTCCATAGTATTCCATGTGGAAAATTTACTATTGAGGTCAATTGGGGAGACTAAAAACCTTGCGTAAAACGCGTCCAGAAACGTTTGTCAGATCCGTGTCCAAAAACCCCGTAGAGATGAATGGGACTCGTTTTCGGACTGTAAAAAAAAAAAAAACGGCCAAAATCCACATGAAATACTCGCTGGAAATTGCAATCATCCGACGCCGTTTTCTGGCGAGAATCCGACCAGTGGGTTTTACTCGCGGTCGGAACGTTCGGCATCATTCGGTTACTTAGTTGCATTGACGCTGATACTTCCTGCTTTTGTTGCCATTTTCTATAGTTCTTAGGACAATGTTACTTTTCCTATGACACAGATGTATCCTTTCTGGTGCGTGGCAAACGTGCGGTGCGGGGTCCTCGGTGCTTTATGGGACGCGGAGATGATTCTTGGGGCCACCAGTGGAGATGATTCTTGGGGCCACCAATGGAGTTGATTCTTGAGGCCCACCAGTGGAGCTGATTCTTGGGGCCACCAGTGGAGTTCATTCTTGGGGCCACCAGTGGAGTTGATTATTGAGGCCACCAGTGGAGCTGATTCTTGGGGCAACCAGTGGAGATGTTTATTTGGGGCAACCAGTGGAGGATGTTTTCTTGGGACCCACCAGTGGAGGGTGATTCTTGGGGCCCCACCCCAGTGGAGGTGGATTCTTGGGCCACCAGTGGAGGTGATTCTTGGGGCCCCATGGAGTTGATTTCTTGAGGTCCCCACCAGTGGAGGATTAGATTCTTGGGGTCACCAGTGGTAGATGATTCTTGGGGCCCAACTCAGGTGGGGTACGATGATTCTTGGGGCCACCAGTGGAGTTGATTCTTTGGACCCACCAGTGGAGGTGATTCTTGGGGCCACCAGTGGAGTTGATTCTTTGGACCCACCAGTGGAGCTGAATGATACTTGGGGCCCCACAAGTGGAGTTCAGTTACTTAGTTGCATTGACGCTGATACTTCCTGCTTTTGTTGCCATTTTCTATAGTTCTTTGTACAATGTTACTTTTCCTATGACACAGATCTATCCTTTCTGGTGCGTGGCCCTTTAAACGTGCGGCGCGGTGTCCTCGGTGGTTTATGGGACGCGGAGGTCAAGCGTGGCTATGTTTGCGTGAAATAAACCCAAGTGTGTTCCTGATCCTTCCCAGTGACGGTTCACACAGGCTCTGTTTTATTGCTCTATATCTGGGCCGCGCTCGCTTCGCCTTTTATAGGCACAATCCTAATTATGTAAATGTCTCATAGTGACACTATACACAAGCTCCTCTCAGCAAGGAGCGGGCGCCCGGCCAACATCCGAGCCGCAGGGCTGCGCATCTATTCCTGCAACGTGTGAAGAGCAGAACAACGCTTATCACACCTAGAGTCCTTATGAGGCTCTGCTTCTACGAGGCCCCCGGGACATGCAAGGACCCGAATAGCAAGGAGCAGTAACAAGCAGCACAAGGTGCGAGGCCTGATCCCACCCTGTATGGACCCACACAAGCGTTCTGTATTATTATCTTCATCCAGTGTCGGACTGTGGTGTCTGGGGCCCAACAGTGGAGATGATTTTTGGGGCCAACAATGGAGCTGATTCTTGGAGCCACCAGTGGAACTGATTCTTGGGGCCACCAGTGGAGATGATTCTTGGGCCCACCAGTGGAGATGATTCTTGGGGGCACCAGTGGAGATGATTCTTGGGGCCTCCAGTGGAGATGATTCTTGGGGCCACTAGTGAAGTTGATTCTAGGGACCCACCAGTGGAGCTAATTCTTGGGGCCCACCAGTGAAGATGATTCCTGGGTCCCACCAGTGGAGTTGATTCTTGGAGATCACCAGTGGAGATGATACTTGGGGCCACCAGTGGAGTTGATTCTTGAGGGCCCACCAGTGGAGATGATACTTGGAGCCCACCAGTGGAGTTGATTATTGGGGTCCACCAGTGGAGATGATATTTGGGGCCCACCAGGGGAGTTGATTATTGGGGCCCAGCAGTGGAGTTGATTCTTATGGCCCACCAGTGGAGAGGATTCTTGGGTCCACCAGTGGAGTTGATTCTTGGAGCCACCAGTGGCGTTGATTCTTGGGGCCCACTAGTGGAGTTGATTCTTGGGGCCCACCAGTGGAGATGATTCTTGGGGCCACCAGTGGAGTTGTTTCTTGGGGCCCACCAGTGGAGTTGTTTCTTGGGCCCACCAGTGGAGTTGATTCTTGGGGCCCACCAGTGTAGTTTATTCTTTTGGCCCACTAGTGGAGTCGATACTTGGGGCCACCAGTGGAGATGATTTTTGGGGGCTACCAGTGGAAATGATTCTTGGGGCCCACCAATGGAGATGATTCTTGGAGCCACCAGTGGAACTAATTCTTGGGGCCACCAATGGAGATGATTCTTGGGCCCCACCAGTGGAGTTGATTCTTAAGGCTACCAGTGGAGTTTTTTCTTGGGGCCACCAGTGGAGATGATTTTTGGGGGCCACCAGTGGAGATCATTCTTGGGTCCACCAATGGAGTTGATTCTTGGGCCCCACCAATAGAGTTTGTTCTTTGGGCCACCAGTGGAGTTGATTCTTGGGACCCAGAAATGGAGTTGGTTCTTGGGGCCCACCAGTGGAGATGATTCTTGGGGCCACCAGTGGAGTTGATTCTTGGGGCCCACCAGTGGAGTTGATTTTTTGGGGCCCACCAGTGTAGTTTATTCTTTTGGCCCACTAGTGGAGTTGATACTTGGGGCCACCAGTGGAGATGATTTTTGGGGGCCACCAGTGGAGATGATTCTTGGGGCCCACCAATGGAGATGATTCTTGGAGCCACCAGTGGAACTAATTCTTGGGGCCACCAATGGAGATGATTCTTGGGCCCCACTAGTGGAGTTGATTCTTGGGGCTACCAGTGGAGTTTTTTCTTGGGGCCACCAGTGGAGCTGATTCTTGGGGCCACCAGTGGAGATCATTCTTGGGTCCACCAGTGGAGTTGATTCTTGGGCCCCATCAATAGAGTTTGTTCTTGGGGCCCATCAATGGAGCTGATTCTTGGGGCCCATCAGTGGAGTTGATTCTTGGGGCCCACCAGTGGAGTTGATTCTTGGTGCCTTCCAGTGGAGTTGATTCTTGGGGCTCACCAGTGGAGTTGATCCTTGAGGCCCATCAGTGTAGTTGATTCTTGGGACCCACCAGTGGAGCTGATTCTTGAGGACCACCAGTGGAGATGATTCTTGGGGCCCACCAGTGGAGGTGATTCTTGGGGCCCACCAGTGGAGTTGATTCTTGGGGCCCACCAGTGGAGGTGATTCTTGGGCCCACCAGTGGAGATGATTCTAACGGCCCACCAGTGGAGATGATTCTTAGGCCCACATGAGTTGATTCTTGGCCCCACCAGTGGAGCTGATTCTGGGGCCCACCAGTGGAGTTGATTCTTGGGGCCACCAGTGTAGTTGTTTCTTGGGGCCACCAGTGGAGATGTATGTCTTGGGGCCCACCAGTTGGAGATGATTCTGCCACCATGGAGCTGATTCCTGGCCCCCAGTGGAGTTATTCGGCCCCACCAGGAGTTGTTCTTGGGCCACCAGTGGCGTTGATACACACCCTAGGGTACGGCCGCATGGAATAGGTAAAATACCGGTCAGATTCAGGAACCTGACCTTTATATTATCATCTTGTAAAAGTATTAGGCTAGTACTAGGTATAGTACGCGCCGCAATATGCCGGGTGTTTTTGAACCATTCCAAAGCACGATCGTATTGTACGCCCGGGGAGACGACGCATAATCCATATTTCTCTATGAGAGCTATGAATTACCGTAATTGCGGTGCGTGTTTCACCGCGTATAAAGCGCAATACGTGGTTAAATACACTCTCATTTACACGCACAAATAAACCGTGTGAACATACCCTTAGGAGGTCGGTTTCTGGCCGCTGTGTGGACCACAGCACAGATTTTCTATTACGGTCTATGATGACAGTCGGATTTTCAGCGGATTTTAGATACTTAATCCTCCGAAATCCAACTGTAATCCTGTGCTGTAGACAGGGTCTTACCTTACATCGTTACCTCACCCTCTGATCCTGTCCGTACCCCAATGTGCACAGCACAAGATGGAAAGTGACAGAAGTGCTCAGCGCTCGTTGACCAGCGCAAAATCGTCAAGAATGTTCTGACAGTCGGTCATGTTCTGACAGTCGGTCAAGTTCTGACAGTCGATCATGTTCTGACAGTCGATCATGTTCTGACAGTCGGTCAGGTTCTGACAGTCGGTCATGTTCTGACAGGCGATCATGTTCTGACAGTCGATCATGTTCTGACAGTCGTCATTTTCTGACAGTCAATCATGTTATGACAGTCGATCATGTTCTGACAGTCAGGTCATGTTCTGACAGTCGTCATTTCTGACAGTGATCATTTTTCTGACAGCGTCATGTTCTGAATACAGTCCGGGTCATGTTCTGACAGTCGGTCGTGTTCTGACAGTCGGTCGTGTTCTGACAGTCGATCGTGTTCTGACAGTCGGTCATGTTCTGACAGTCGATCATGTTCTGACAGTCGGTCATGTTCTGACAGTCGTCATGTTCTGACAGTCGATCATGTTCTGACAGTAGATCATGTTCTGACAGTCGGTCATGTTCTGACAGTCAATCATGTTGTTCTGACAGTCGGTCATGTTCTGACAGTCGATCATGTTCTGACAGTCGGTCATGTTCTGACAGTCGGTCATGTTCTGACAGTCGATCATGTTCTGACAGTCGGTCATGTTCTGACAGTCGATCATGTTCTGACAGTCGGTCGTGTTCTGACAGTCGGTCGTGTTCTGACAGTCGATCGTGTTCTGACAGTCGGTCGTGTTCTGGCAGTCGATCGTGTTCTGACAGTCGTTCCTGTTCTGACAGTCGGTCTTGTTCTGACAGTCGTTCATGTTCTGACAGTCGATCATGTTCTGACAGTCGATCATGTTCTGACAGTCGGTCATGTTCTGACAGTCGATCATGTTCTGACAGTCGGTCATGTTCTGACAGTCGGTCGTGTTCTGACAGTCGGTCGTGTTCTGACAGTCGGTCGTGTTCTGACAGTCAATCATGTTCTGACAGTCGGTCCCTTCCGGGTGTTGCTGGTTCCTGGGCAGAAGCAGCCGTGCCCCGTACCAGTATACAGCAGCCATACCAAACTCCGCGCATGGCGGGGTGAAACATGCAGCAGAATGCATCACATCGCGGCGGACGTCTGACCGCCGCCGCCGCCGCCGCTTTACTTTGCTCTAGTTATTTATTTCAGCATTTTCTCTTCCTCTTGAAGTATTGCTGACTCTGGCCTCCTATGTAGCTTGAAGGGACGGCACAGACTCCGGCAGCCCCGCATTGAGTCGGTCTCCCCCGCGCTGACTGCCTTCCCTGCGGGAGCCCCCCCCCAGCGCTTCATCATGATTACTGAGGCATAGTGATTATGTTGGTTTATCCACAGAACAGAGCAACCAATATGAAGGCAATTAATAGCTTCCCATTAGTGTGGATGTGACTGTGGACATCTCGGTTTTCGCGTTGTAGATGGATAATCCTGTAATTTCATAGCGCGGGATACAGTGACTGTCACTTAGTGTCTAAATTATAATGTGTGTTAATTAGATGATGGGAATGTCAGCTGCGTGAAACGCGTGTGTATAGGTAAATGTGACATGTATGTGGGTGGTAAAGGTTTAGAAGAATGATGGCCGTCCCGTCAACCTTATAGAGAAACAGAAAGATAAATTGTTGGCTGGGAACGTCAGCTGTGTGAAACGCGTGTGTGTATGGTTAAGGTTTCGGAACAGGGAGACCGTCTTCCAGGTATAATAGTTGGGTGAATCTTGATAGCACAGGTTTCCCAGCATGATGCTCGTCCCTTTCACCTTATAGAGAAACAGAAAGATAAAGTCTTGGATAGTTTCATAGTTTCATAATTTCTAAGGCTAAAAAAAGACAAGTCGTCCATCTAGTTCAGCCTGTTGTGCTAAGGTGTTGATCCAGAGGAAGGCAAAAACCCCAATGAGGTAGAAGCCAATTGTCCTCATTTTAGGGAAAAATTCCTTCCTGACTCCAATCTGGCAATCAGAAAAATCCCTGGATCAATGACCCCCTCTCCTGAATCCTAGTCACTATAACTTGTTATATTATTACGCTCAGAAATGCATCCAAACCCTTTTTGAACTCGGTTATTGAATTCACCATGACAAGTCCCTCTGGCAGAGAATTCCATAGTTTCACTGCTCTTACAGTAAAGAATCCCTTTCTATGTTTATGTAGAAACTTTCATTCCTCAAGACGTAGAGGACGCCCCCTTGTTCTAGATACAGTCCTGGGTATAAATAAATCTTGGGAGAGATCTCTATTTTGACCTTTGATGTATTTAAACATATTTATTATGTCCCCCCGAAGCCGTCTTTTCTCTAAACTAAATAACCCTAACCTTGCTAATCTTTCTGGGTACTGTAGTCCACCCAGTCCTTTTATTATTTTTTGTTGCCGCCTTTGTACCTGTTCAAGCTCTACAATGTCTTTCCTGTGCACTGGTGCCCAAAACTGTACACAATATTCCATGGTTGGTCTAACCAGTGACTTGTATAATGGGAGAATACTGTTCTCATCATGTGCCTCTATGCCCCTTCTAATGCACTCCATGATCCTATTAGCCTTGGCAGCTGCTGTCTGACACTGGCTGCTACAGTTATGTTTACTGTCAAACCAGATTCCCAAATCCTTCTCCATGTCACTTTTACCCAGTGTTTTTCCATTAACATGTAATCATGTAATGGATTTCTCTCTTCCCATGTGCATAACCTTGCATTTATCAGTGTTAAACCTCATCTGCCATTTCCCTGCCCAGGCCTCCAACTTATCCAGATCCCTTTGTAATAACATATTATCCTCTATTGTGTTGATTACTTTACAGAGCTTAGTATCGTCAGGAACGTCAGCTCCGTGAAACGCGTCTTTGTAGGTAAATGTTGAATGGATGGGGGTAGTGAAGGTTTAGTCGAATGGTGGCCGTTCCTTCCACCTTATAGAGAAACAGAAAGGTAAAGTCTTGGATGGGAATATCAGCTCTGTGAAACACGTCTGTGTGCAGTAAATGTTGAATGGATGTGGGTAGGATGGTGGCCGTTCCTTTAACCTCACAGAGAAAAAGAAAGAAAAATTGTTGGCTGGGAACGTCAGCTGTGTGAAACGCGTGTGTGTACAGTAAATGTTGAATGCATGGGGGTAGTAAAGGTTGGTAGGATGGTGGTCGTTCCTTTAACCTCACAGAGAAACAGAAAGATAAATTGTTGGCTGAGAACGTCAGCTGTGTGAAACGCGTCAGTGTACGGTTAAGGTCTTGGAACAGGGAGATTGTCTTTCAGGTATAGTAGTTTGGTGAATCTTGATAGCAAAGGTTTCCCAGAATAATGGTCGTCCCTTCTACTTTATAGAGATGCAGCAAGATAACGGGCGACATGTTCGAAAATTGGCGGCGCCGTGGCAGTTTTTTGGGTGCATTAAATCAGTGTAAAGTCCGATCCTCTCAAAACTCTGGCGTCAGGTATACCTTGCATAGTAAAATTAATGCGCCTATAAAGGCGCAGTGCTCAAATCGCGGCGCATAGCGCGTCATTGGTAGTGTGTGTAGTGCGCCTATCGAGGCGCGTTGCATAACGGAGGCGCATAACGTATCATTACTAGTGTATGCAATGCGCCTCGATTGGCGCAATGTGTTATGGAGGCGCACAGCGCATCATTGCTACTATATGTAATCCGACTTTTTAGGTGAATTACAATGTGTCATGCCCAGTGTATAATGTGACTAGTGTTGGTGTATGGCAGTTTATTTACATCGAGAATATTGTGCAAAATAGACCAAAAAATGGCGCTTGCGTATCGGGACATGTCGCCCAAGGTCTTGGATAATTTGGGCTATTGACTCGTTAGTATTGTTCGGTCCTGAGGACTGACGACCGTTTTTAGACGTTCTTCTTTGTTGAGTAGTTACTGGTTACTTCCTCTGGTTTTGGAAGCTGGAGATAAACCAGTTGGGTGGACGTGGATAGCAAAGTTTTCCCAGGATGATGGTCGTCCCTTTGACCTTATAGAGCTGCAGAAGGATGAAGTCTTGGATGGGAATGTCAGCTCCGTGGATCACGTCTGTGTACGGTTAATGTCACTGACATGTGCTGCAGACAAGCTTTGGGACCCACACCAATCTCAGAATAGGGGCTCTCCAGACCCCATAGTGAGGTGGCTGCTGCACTAGGCAGAGAATGAATGGAGAGGTGGCCGCAGCTCTCCCCATTCAATTCTCGGAGCCACAATGTTCCATACATGTGCAATAGATTCGGGTCTCAAACTTTAGGACCCACACCAATCTCCAGAATAAGGATCTTCCAGACCCCATGGCGAGGTGGATGCTGTACTAGGCAGAGAATGAATGGAGAGGTGGCCGCACATGTCCGCAGCTTTCCCCATTCATTTCTCCAGGAGTCTTGGAGCTCCACCATACGTATGAGATAGATGAGGTTCCCAATTTCTAGGACCCACACCCATCTCCTGAACAGAGGCTCTCTAGACCCCTTAGTGAGCAGAGAATGAATGGAGAGGTGGCCGCACATGTCCGCAGCTCTCCCCATTCACTTCTCTAGGAGCTGCAAAGCTCTACGACTTATACCACACATGTGCAATAGATGAGATTCCCAACCTTTGGTACCCACAGCATTCTCCAGAACAGGGGTCCTCCCAATGTCCGGGTGAGATGACTGCGGCTTCAGCAGGTTGGACGGAGTTTGCAGGACCCCCTTCTGTAAATCACTGCAGTCCCAGAAGGTAGACAGGATCAATGAGACGTTTATCCCGTGATGGGAAGTGCCTAGATCTCTGTTGTAATGAACATTCATAGTTGGGGGCATTGGTGGGAAAGGGGGTGTAAATATTTTTCATAGTTTTATACACTCACCGGCCACTTTATTAGGTACACCATGCTAGTAACGGGTTGGACCCCCTTTTGCCTTCAGAACTGCCTCAATTTTTGTGGCATAGATTCCACAAGGTTTTTTGAAACGATGTAAATTGGTCCCAAGGGGCCCCAAAGATCCCAAGAAAATATTCCCCCCACCAGGGACAAACCACCCCCACCCTGAACCGTTGATACAAGGCAGGATGGACCTGTTTCATGTTGTTGACGCCAAATTTGCCCCTTCCACCCAAATGTCGCGCAAAAATCGGGGGCCCCATCAGACCAGGCAAGTTTTTCCAAATCTTCTACTGTCCAATTTCGATGAGTTTGGGCAAATTGGACCCTAGTTTCTGTTTTTAGCTGAAAGGGTGGCCCCCGGTGTGGTCTTCTGCTGCTGTACTAAATCTGCTCAAAGTTGGCCGTACTGTGCGTTCGAGATGCTTTCTCCCCTCCCTTTGGTTTTAATGGGGGCTATTTGGTCCTGTTGCCTTTCTATCAGCTCGAACCAGTCTGCCCATTTCTCCCTTTAACCTCTGGCCATCAACAGGCATTTCCCCCACAGGACTGCCCCCACTGGATGTTTTTTCTTTTTCGGCCATTCTCTGTAAACCCCAGAGATGGTTGTGCGGAAAATCCCCGGGAAAACAGCAGTTTCTGAAATACTCGACCAGCCCTTTGGCACCAACAAAACCCTGCACGTTCAAAAGGGACTCAAAACACCTTCTTCCCATACTGATGCTGGTTTGAAATGCAGGAGATTGTCTTGACATGTTACTGCCTAAAGCACTGAGTTTTCGCCATGTGATTGGGTGATTAGAAATTAAGTGTTACAAGCGTTGGCAGGTGTCTAAATTAAAATGGCCCGGGGGTGTATATAAAGATATATTATCTGTATCTTTCCCTGTATATTTGTATTTTACTGGTAAATTAGGAGAACAACACGAAATCCTGCGCAAAGTGTCTGGAAACCAGTGTGATATAGATATACAGGCAGATATTATGACAGACGTTGATCTCCTCTGTCCCCGGGGTGCAGGGCTGCAGGGGGTGCGGGTGCAGGAGTCAGCAGTATCTTTCAGGCCTTGATGATTGGGCCAAGGGTTAGATTGACATCAGCGGCGTCATGTGCGACTCATTTCTGGAGGTTCTCTGCTTCCTCTATGATCAGCCCCATTCTACTGACAGGTTCCATGGAGCCCAGCGCGCAGTTTCAGTCCTTTTTTTAAAAATATTTGTGGCCAATGATTGGCTGCAGTGGTCACATCTTGGTGAATATGACATCACTGTTATCAATTTGGTAAATTTGACTCCGTGGTCACTTTGGTGAATAGGACATCACTGTGGTCACATCTTGGTGAATAGGACATCACTGTGGTCACATCTTGGTGAATATGACATCACTGTTATCACATCTTGGTGAATGGAAATCACTGGGTACATCTTGGTGAATTGGGCACACTGTGGGCACATCTTTTAAATATGATCCTGTGGTCACTTTGGTGAATAGGACATCACTGTGGTCACTTATTAGTGGACATGACTTTTTAGTTTCTCCTGTTTTCTAGATCCGATAGCAACTGCCTCAGACAACTTTCAGAACTGTCATCTGACCATGTGACACATAAGAGCGCTATTAGTGGGAATGGCTGATTGCTAACACTGTGTAAATTTGAGCTTCATTTGGTGGCTGGCTCATAGTATACTGTTCGCTGAGAGCTTGTGAGCCGTTTTCATTCTGTTTCTAGCAATTAGTCCCATTGTGTTGTGTTTTGGTTTAGTTTTCTGTAAATTGTTAGCTAGAGCCTGATTGTCCTTAGATATCTGTTTGATTTAGTTCTGCCCTGTGTGCATAAGATAGTTCTGTGCTGTTTGGTTAAGGTCAGCTTAGTTGAGGGACATTGGAGATGATTCCTGGGGACACCAGTGCAGTTGATACTTGGGGTCCAACTGTGGATTGGTACTCAGGGTCCACCAGTGGAGTTTATTCTTGGGGCCCAACAGTGTAATTTGTTCTTTGGGCCCACTAGTTTAATCGGTTCTTGGGGCACACCAATGGAGATGATTTTTGTTGCCCACCAGTGGAGTTGATTTTTGTTGCCCACCAGTGGAGTTCATTCTTGTGGCCTACCAGGGGAGTTGATTATTGGGGTCCACCAGTGGAATTGATTCTTGGGGCCACCAGTGGAGTTGATTCTTGGAGCCACCAGTGGAGGTGATTCTTGGGGTCACCAGGGGAGTTGATTATTGGGGCCCACCAGTGGAGTTGATTCTTAGGGCCACCAGTGGAGGCGATTCTTGGGGTCACCAGGGGAGTTGATTATTGGGGTCCACCAGTGGAGTTGATTCTTGGGGCCACCAGTGGAGTTGATTCTTGGAGCCACCAGTGGAGTTGATTCTTGGGGCCCACCAGTGGAATTGATTCTTGGAGCTCACCAGTGGAGTTGATTCTTGGGGCCACCAGTGGAGCTGATTCTTGGGGCCCACCAGTGGAGCTGGTTCTTAGTACCCACCGGTGGAGGTGATTCTTGGGGTCCACCAGTGGAGGTGATTCTTGGGAGCCACCAGTGGAGTTGATTCTTGGGGCCACCAGTGGAGCTGATTCTTGGGGTCCACCAGGGGAGTTGATTCTTGAGGTCCACTGGTGGACTTGATTCTTGGGGCCACCAGTGGAGCTGATTCTTGGGGTCCCTCCAGTGAAGTTGGTTCTTGGGGCCCACCAGTGAAGATGATTCTTGGGGTCCACCAGTGGAGCTGATTCTTGGGGTCCACCAGTGGAGTTGATTCTTGGGGCCACCAGTGAAGATGATTCTTGGTTTCCACCAGGGGAGTTGATTCTTGGGGCCACCAGTGGAGGTGATTATTGGGTAATTTTCGTAATGCAGATCTGCACCCAGTACATTGGGCCTTATGTATGAAAACTGTCTAGCAGTAAGACTGTCTTTGTTGCCCATAGCAACAAATCAGAACCCATAACAACCAATCAGAGCCCATAGCAACCAATCAGAGCCCTTAGCAACCAATAAGAGCCCATAGCAACCAATCAGAGCTCATAAAAACCAATACGAGCCCATAGCAACCAATCAGAGCTCTGCTTTCATTTCCACAGAGCACTATATGAACCGAAATCTGAGCTCTGATTAGTTGTTATGGGCTCTGATTGGTCACTATGGGCTCTGATTGGTTGCTATGGGCTCTGATTGGTCACTATGGGCTCTGATTGGTTATTATGGGCTCTGATCGGTTGTAATGAGCGCTGATTAGTTGGTATGAGTTCTGATTGGTTGCTATGGGCTCTGATTGGTCACTATGAACTCTGATTGGTCGCTATGGGCTCTGATTGGTCGTTATGAACTCTGATTGGTTGCTATGGGCTCTGATTGGATGTTATGGGCTCTGATCGGTTGCTTTGAGCCCTGATCGGTTGCTATGAGCCCTGATTGGTTGCTATGAGCCCTGATTGGTCGCTATGAACCCTGATTGGTCGCTATGAGCTCTGATTGGTGGCTATGAGCCCTGATTGGTTGCTATGGGCTCTGATTGGTGGCTATGGGCCCTGATTGGTTGCTATGGGCTCTGATTGGTTGCTGTGGGCTCTGGTTGCTATGGGCTCTGGTGGGTTGCGATGGGCCCTGATTGGTTGCTATGGGCTCTGATCGGTTGCTATGCGCTCTGATCGGTTGCTATGGGCTCTGATCGGTCACTATGGGCTCTGATTGGTTGCTATGGGCTCTGATTGGTTGCTATGGGCCCTGATTGGTCACTATGAGCTCTGATTGGTCACTATGAGCTCTGATTGGTAGCTATGGGCTCTGGTTGGTTGCTATGGGCTCTGATTGGTTGCTATGGGCTCTGATTGGTTATTATGAGCTCTGATTGGTAGCTATGAACTCTGGTTGGTTGCTAAGGGCTCTGATTGGTTGATATGGGCTATGATTGGTTGCTATGGGCTCTGATTGGTAGATATGAACTCTGATTGGTTGCTATGGGCTCTGATTGGTTGCTATGGGCTCTGATTGGTTGCTATGGGCTCTGATTGGTTGCTATGGGCTCTGATTGGTTCCTATGAGCTCTGATTAGTCACTATGAGCTCTGATTGGTCGCTATGAGCTCTGATTGGTCACTATGAGCACTGATTGGTTGCTATGGGCTCTGATTGGTGGCTATGGGCCCTGATTGGTTGCTATGGGCTCTGATTGGTTGCTATGGGCTCTGATTGGTTGCTATGGGCTCTGGTTGGTTGCTATGGGCCCTGATTGGTTGCTATGGGCTCTGATTGGTTGCTATGGGCTTCCTTTCTTCCTGCTGGACAGTGTTCATACATAGACCCATCGTCTGCAGATGTCCAGAGACGGTTGATGGATAGAGACCTCAGACTATGTGTAACCTCCTCAAGTGACTGAGGCTTGGATGGAGCGGAGCCGTGTCGGGTCTTCCAGGATCGGCCCCCGGAGGGATGTGAGCGCTGTGCTGTGTGACGAGCCCCGGGGGGAGTCTCAGGATCTCGCCCGATCTCTCTGTGATCTTCACGTATCTGACATGACCGCCCTGTGCAATAATCTACAAATATCACAATATAGTAAAGCTGGTTCTGTAGACAGAACGGCCCTCATGCAGGATATAGGTGGTTACTACAGTCCAGTCACATTATTATGACCACTTCCTACTTTCTGAATAGCTCATGAAGCAAGTCCTGTGTGCTGCGCTGGCTCAGTGGGTATATTTGGTGTGATAGGCCGTCTGCACACATATCTCTCGCTGCTGCCATTGGTAAAAGGGGCAATTTATCAGAGCTGGGGTGATTATCGGCTTTCGGGCAGAGGGTGGCGGTGTTTCTGACGCTGCGCAGTTTGTGAGCGGTTGGCGGCTGCCGTGGAGGAAGTATCAGGAGCGGAGAAATGGAGCCACTGGGATTAAAAAACGTGAGGAGAGCGGACACCACTGATGTGAGGGGGGAACGTCAGCTGCAAAGTGGCAAGAAGGCAAAGGACACAAGGGAGCAGCTCACCGCCAAACTGACCCCGAGGAAGACCACGTCCAACACAACAGAGAACCCTACTGTGTATGGAGCCCGGAGCAGACGGATGTCACTGCACCTCTGCTAACCCTACTGTGTATGGGGCCCCGGAGCAGACGGATGTCCCCGCACCTCTGCTAACCCTACTGTGTATGGGGCCCGTGGGGCTCATTTTGGAAGTGATGAAGGTTTGGAAATGGGGGGGGAGACCTTAGCTGAGCTTTTACATTTGGTGGTGCATGGAGTCTCTATGGTTCTGTAGGTTCTCTGTGAGCTGCCATACATTATCTTTGGGACATATTAGTCCTGAAATTTCTCAGAGATTATTTTCACCTTCATGTGTCACTATCGGAGACAAATACAGCATGGACCCATAGCGTCTATAGGAGACACATACAGCATGGACCCATAGCAGTCTATAGGAGACACATACAGCATGGACCCATAGCAGTCTATAGTAGACATATACAGCATGGACCCATAGCGGTCTATAGGAGACACATACAGCATTGACCCATAGCAGTCTATAGGAGACATATACAGCATGGACCCATAGCGGTCTATAGGAGACACATACAGCAGGGACCCATAGCAGTTATTGAAAAATAAGATTACCTGAGAGAAGGACACAACCATTCCAATCGATGCTTTTTATGTGCATATTTGTCCCCTCAATTTTTTTTTTTCCCCATTTGTTGTGATTGTGATGGATTTTGTTCCTTCTGTGATTATCTCAGGATATTTAAAATTCTGACTCATTGGAAAATTAAATCTTTGGGTACAATGCGTCATGGAGATGAGTGGAGCCACATTAGCGGGAGGTTTGTTTCCATGACTCTTATTTACAGGAATAGTATTATTTTCATCTCTAAAGCCCAATTATCCTGTTCCTCGTCCTGGAAGAGGCGACGTGTGGACGTCCTCCATCCAGTTATAGCCCAATTACTCAATCCTTATCGTGTCCATTGCTTCAGAATGAGGAGAGGGCGGCTGCGAGGGCATCATAATCAAACATGGCTGACCCATCTACCCCCCACAAAAGAGGATGTTTTAGGGGTCTAATCAAAAATGGGCTGACCCATTACCCCCCACAAGATGGGATGTGCGAGGGGCATCTAATCAAACATGGCTGACCCATCTACCCCCCACAAGAGAGGATGTGCGAGGGCATCGTAATCAAACATGGCTGACCCATCTACCCCCCACAAGAGAGGATGTGTGAGGGCATCTAATCAAACATGGCTGACCCATCTACCCCCCACAAGAGGGGATGTG
This sequence comes from Phyllomedusa bahiana, assembly GCA_025379985.1. Classification (NCBI taxonomy): domain Eukaryota; kingdom Metazoa; phylum Chordata; class Amphibia; order Anura; family Hylidae; genus Phyllomedusa; species Phyllomedusa bahiana. Next base: position 28,518 of record JAODAL010015335.1, on the reverse strand, counting down.
TGAGGGCATCTAATCAAACATGGCTGACCCATCTACCCCCCACAAGAGAGGATGTGTGAGGACATCTAATCAAACATGGCTGACCCATCTACCCCCCACAAGAGAGGATGTGTGAGGGCATCTAATCAAACATGGCTGACCCATCTACCCCCCACAAGAGAGGATGTGTGAGGGCATCTAATCAAACATGGCTGACCCATCTACCCCCCACAAGAGGGGATGTGTGAGGGCATCTAATCAAACATGGCTGACCCATCTACCCCCCACAAGAGAGGATGTGTGAGGGCATCGTAATCAAACATGGCTGACCCATCTACCCCCCACAAGAGAGGATGTGTGTGGGCATCCTAATCAAACATGGCTGACCGATCTACCCCCCACAAGAGAGGATGTGTGAGGGCATCATAATCAAACATGGCTGACCCATCTACCCCCCACAAGAGGGGATGTGTGAGGGCATCGTAATCAAACATGGCTGACCTATCTACCCCCCACAAGAGAGGATGTGTGAGGGGTCTCATAGTCCCCTTATATGTCATACACTTGGTGGACAGGGGACTATGGGCGGCTGTGAGGACATGACAATCAAATATGGCACATTTATGTACCCCCCACAAGAGGGGATGTGTGAGGGGTCTCCTAGTCCCTGTAAATGTCAGATGCTTATTGGACAGGGGATTATGAGCGGCTGTGAGGGCATGACATTCAAACATGGCCAACTTATGTATCCTGCCAAAGAGGATGTCTGAGGGTCTCCTAGTCCCTGTACATGCCAGATGCTTGGTGGATAGGGGAGTATAGACGGCTGTGAGGTGATCAAAATCAAACATGGCCGACCAATGTACCCCCCCAGAAGAGAGAATGTGTGAGGGGTCTCATAGTTCCTGGACATGTCAGATGCCCGGTGGACAAAGTTATATGGGTGGTTGCAAAGACATGACAATGAAATATGGCCGACCAATGTACCTCCCAGAGGAGAGGATGCCTGAGGGGTCTCCTAGTCTCGGTACATGCCAGATACTTGGTGGACATGGGTGTATGGGCGGATGTGAAGGCATGCCAATGAGATATGGACGACCAATGTAGCCCCCCCACCATAGAGGATGCCTGAGGGGTCTCCTAGTCCCTGTACATGTCAGATGCTTGTTGGATGGGGGGTATAGATGTCTATGTGGGCATCATAATCAAATATGGCAGACCAATGTACCACAAAGAGGATGTGTGAGGGTTCTCATAATCCTGGTATATGCCACATGCTTGGTGGACTTGGGGAGTATGGACGGCTGTAAGGGGATCATAATCAAATATGGCCGACTTATATACCCCCCCAAAGAGGGGGTTGAGGGGTTCTCCTAGCCCGAACATGTCCTTGCTTAGTGAAATTGGGGTAGTATGGGCGGCTGTTAGGGCATCATAACAGAGGGTGTGTGAGGGGTCTCCTAGCCCCGAACATGTCCTATGCTTAGTGACCGGGTAGTATGGGCGGCTGTTAGGGCATCATAATCCGACCAATGTACCTCCCAGAACAGAGGGTGTGTGAGGGGTCTCCTAGTCCCGAACATGTCCGGTGCCTGGTGGACGGGTGCTTGGGGCCACACACATCTCTATATCCGGCTGGAGCACAGTCCTTGTATTTTGCATTGTCGGAGGACACAGAGCATCGTGTGGTTAGCGCTGAAATTCGGGAATTACATGATAGGAAACTTTCCTCCGATCTCCATAGAAACCGTTGACAATCTCGCGCCTCAACCTTCAAGTCTCGTTTGGGTTAATTAGTCCCTGCGCTCACGCAGCGCCGCAAAGACTCATCGGACACAAATCCTCATTAACATCTCCGAAGCGACCGTCAATATTTACCGGGATTTGCAGCGAGCGAGCGGATCCAGATGTCAAACCCGGGGACCAACAGATGGATTTGTGCTCGTGCTGGTCTGTTGGCAATCAGGGCCCACACACGTCACACTGATTGTAATAGATGTGGGGAATCTGGGAATGTTAGTGGTTGTACTCCAGAAGAACAGAGCGCCGACACATGGGAGACAGGACAGCGACACATGGGGGGCAGGACACTGAAACTTGGGGGGCAGGACACCGAAACATGGGGGGCAGGACACTGACACATGGGGGGCAGGACACCGAAACATGGGGGGCAGGACACTGAAACATGGGGGACAGGACACTGAAACATGGGGGACAGGACACCGACACATGGGGGGCAGGACACCAAAACATGGGGGGCAGGACACAGACACATGGGGGGCAGGACACCGAAATATGGGGGGCAGGACACTGAAACATGGGAGGCAGGACACCGACACATGAGGGACAGGACACCGACACATGGGGGGCAGGACACCGACACATGGGGGGCAGGACACTGAAACATGGGGGACAAGACACTAACACATGGGGGGCAGGACACTGAAACATGGGGGGCAGGACACCGAAAGATGGGGAGCAGGACACTGAAAGATGGGGGGCAGGACACTGAAACATGGGGGGCAGGACACCGAAACATGGGGGGCAGGACACCGACACATGGGAGGCAGGACAACGACACATGAGGGGCAGGACACTGAAACATGGGGGGCAGGACACCGAAACATGGGGGGCAGGACACCGACAGATGGGAGGCAGGACAACGACACATGGGGGGCAGGACACTGAAACATGGGGGACAAGACACTAACACATGGGGGGCAGGACACTGAAACATGGGGGGCAGGACACCGAAATATGGGGAGCAGGACACTGAAAGATGGGGGACAGGACACTGAAACATGGGGGGCAGGACACTGAAAGATGGGGGACAGGACACTGAAACATGGGGGGCAGGACACCGAAACATGGGGGGCAGGACACCGACACATGGGGGGCACTACAAAGACACATGGTCGCCAGGACACTGAAAGAAGGGCGACAGGACACTGAAACCTGGGGGGCCGGACACTGACACATGTGGGCCAGGACACTGAAACATGGGGGACCCGAAACTGAAACATGGGGGGCAGGACACTGAAACATGAGGGACAGGACACTGAAACATGGGGGGCAGGACAATGAAACATGGGGGACAGGACACTGATACATGGGAGGCAGGAGACAGACACATGGGGGGACAGGCACTGAAACATTAGGGACAGGACACCGAAACATGGGGGGCAGGACACCGAAACATGAGGGACAGGACACTGAAACATGGGGGACAGGACAATGAAACATGGGAGGCAGGATACCGAAACATGGGGGGCAGGACACCAACACATGGGGAACAGGAAACTGAAACATGGGGGACAGGACACTGAAACATGAGGGACAGGACACTGAAACATGGGGGGCAGGACACTGAAACATGGGGGACAGGACACTGAAACATGGGGACCAGACACTGAAACACGGGGGGCAGGACACTGATACATGGGAGACAGGACACCGACACATGGGGGGCAGGACATCGAAACATGAGGGACCAGACACTGAAACAGGGGGGACAGGACACTGAAACATGGGGGACAAGACACTGAAACATGGGGGGGCAGGACACAGACACATGGGGGGCAGGACACGGACACATGGGGGACAAGATGCTGAACCATGGGGGGGCAGAACACCCAAACATGGGGGACAGGACACTGAATCATGGGGGGCAGGACACCGAAACATGGGGGACAGGACACTGAAACATGGGAGACAGGGCACTGAAACATGGGGGGCAGGACACTGAAACATGGGGGGCAGGACACTGAAACATGGGGGACAGGACACTGAAACATGGGGGGCAGGACACTGAAACATGGGAGACAGGACACCGAAACATGGGAGGCAGGATACCGACACATGAAGGACAGGACACTGAAAGATGGTGGACAGGACACTGAAACATGGGGGGCAGGACACCGACACATGGGAGGCAGGACAACGACACATGAGGGGAAGGACACTGAAACATGGGGGGCAGGACACCGACACATGGGGGTAGGACACCAACACATGGGGGGCAGGACACTGAAACATGAGGGGAAGGACACTGAAACATGGGGGGCAGGACACCGACACATGGGGGCAGGACACCGAAACATGGGGGGCAGGACACCGACACATGGGGGATCCGACACTGAAACATGGGGCACAGGACACTGAAACATGGGGGGCAGGACACTGAAACATGAGGGACCAGACACTGAAACATGAGGGGCAGGACACTGAACCATGGGGAGTAGGACACTGAAACATGGGGGGCAGGACACTGAAACATGAGGGACAGGACACTGAAACATGGGGGGCAGGACACTGAAAGATGGTGGACAGGACACTGAAACATGAGGGGCAGGACACTGAAACATGGGCCCAGGACACTGAAACATGGGGGCAGGACACTGAAACCTGGGGGGCAGGACACTGAAACATGGAGGACAGGACACTGAAACATGAGGGGACAGGACACCGAAACATGATGGGACAGGACACCGAAACATGGGGGACAGGACACCGAAACATGAGGGGACAGGACACCGAACATAGGGGGCCGGACACCGAAACATGGGGGGCAGGACGTTGAAACATGGGGGGCAGGACACCGACACATGAGGGACAGGACACTGAAACATGGGGGCAGGATACTGACACATGGGGGACAGGATAATGACACTGACACTTGGGGGCTGGATAATGACACTGACACCTGGGGGGCAGGATAATGACGCTGACATTTGGGGTCAGCATAATGACGCTGACACTTGGGGTCAGAATAATGACGCTGACACTTGGGGGCAGGATAATGAAACTGACACTTGGGGGGCAGGATAATGACGCTGACTCTTGGGGGCAGGATAATGACACTGACACTTGGGGGGAGAATAATGACACAGACACTTGGCGCACAGGATAATGACACTGACACCTGGGGTCAGGATAATGACGCTGACACTTGGGGGCAGGATAATGACACTGACACTTGGGGGCAGAATAATGACGCTGACACTTGGGGGCAGGATAATGACGCTGACACTGGGGGCAGGATAATGACGCTGACACTTGGGGACAGGATAATGACGCTGACACTTGGGGGCAGGATAATGACGCTGACACTTGGGGACAGGATAATGACGCTGACACTTGGGGGGCAGGATAATGACGCTGACACTTGGGGGGCAGGATAACGACGCTGACAATTTGGGGGGCAGGATTAAGAAGCTGACACTTTGGGGGCAGGATAACGATGCTGACACTTGGTGGGCAGGATAATGAGGCTGACACTTGGGGACAGGATAATGACGCTGACACTTGGGGGCAGGATACTGACACTGACACTTGGGGGCAGGATAATGCACCTGACACTTGGGGGGCAGGATAATGACGCTGACACTTGAGTGGGGTCCTTACTGTCGGCAGACCCCTGAACCAGTGCTTTATTAAGCACAGGGCACTGATGCCCGCTAATTTTTCCCCGAAACAAATGTATTGTGGGTGCGTAAGGGGGTTTTCTCACTATACAGTTTCACAGCCACCAGCGGCTTTTCTTTCACTCTGGTCTCGTCAGGCTGTGGGTGGTTCTATAGCATTGATAAGCATATTTAGTTGCTCTATAAATAGCTGAGACATTACAAAGTTCAGGAGATTTCATCTTCAGTAAGTGCTCCGAGGAGTGAAAACAATGGCGTATCTGTAAAGGAAAGCTGAGCTTCCGCGCGCTCCTTCTATGAGCTCTGAGCTTCAGTCCTTCCATGGATTTTCTATTGGATTGGGCGATGGGCTCGGCCGTTCAGCAGCTTTATTCTCTGTCTCTGATACAATGGAGGAGTCTCCTGTGTGTTTGGGGGTCACTGTCTCACTGAAATGTCCCCCCTCGTTTCATCCTCATCCTCCTGGTAGATGCAGCAGATTTGTATCCAGAAGGTCTCAGTCCATTTTTCCATTCATCCTTCCTCCAATGATATGAAGTTTGTCAGTGCCGTCTGCTGCAGCCCCCATCATGATGTTCCCCCAGCGCCGTCTGCTGCAGCCCCCACCATGATGTTCCCCCAGTGCTGGATGCTGCAGCCCCCATCATGATGTTCCCCGAGTGCTGGATGCTGCAGCCCCCATCATGATGTTCCCCCAGCGCCGTCTGCTGCAGCCCCCACCATGATGTTCCCCCAGTGCTGGATGCTGCAGCCCCCATCATGATGTTCCCCCAGCGCCGTCTGCTGCAGCCCCCATCATGATGTTCCCCCAGTGCTCGATGCTGCAGCCCCCATCATGATGTTTCCCCAGTGCTGGATGCTGCAGCCCCCATCATGATGTTCCCCCAGCGCCGTCTGCTGCAGCCCCCATCATGATGTTCCCCCAGTGCCGGATGCTGCAGCCCCCATCATGATGTTCCCCCCAGCGCCGTCTGCTGCAGCCCCCACCATGATGTTCCCCCAGTGCTGGATGCTGCAGCCCCCTTCATGATGTTCCCCCAGTGCCGTCTGCTGCAGCCCCCATCATGATGTTCCCCCAGCGTCGTCTGCTGCAGCCCCCATCATGATGTTCCCCCAATGCTGGATGCTGCAGCCCCCTTCATGATGTTCCCCCAGTGTTGTATGCTGCAGCCCCCATCATGATGTTCCCCCAGTGTTGTATGCTGCAGCCCCCATCATGATGTTCCCCCATGTGTTTGTATGCTGCAGCTCCATCATGATGTTCCCCTCAGTGCTGTCTGCTGCAGCCCCCATCATGATGTTCCCCCAGAGCAGTCTGCTGCAGCCCCCATCGTGATGTTCCCCCATAGTCGTCTACTGCAGCCCCCATCATGATGTTCCCACCTCCACACTGCACTGCTGGTGTTTTTGGGGTGATAATCAGTGTCTTTTGGCCTCCAAACATGATGTGTATTACGGCCTCCAAGGAGCTATCATCTGACCGGACTGTATTCTCCCAGTATTTCAAACTTTTTCTAAATTTTTCAAAATTTAAAAGCATTGAACCTTTTTTTTTTTTTATTTTGGGTTTTCTTTTTTCTGGGGTTTGGGGGGGGGGGGGGGGGGGGGTGGGGGGGTTTTAATAAAAAAAAAAAAAAAAAAAAAAAAAAAAAAAAAAAAAAAAAAAAAACACTTGTCTAAATGTTGTTGAGCAAACTTTAAACGCGATTGAACCTGCTTTTTGTTCAGCAATGGAGTGTTGCATCGTGAGCATGCATACAGGCCTTGGAGGGTGAGCGTCCATACAGGCGATAGAGGGTGAGCGTGCATACAGACAATGGAGGGTGAGCGGAAACACAGGCCATGACGGGGGAGCGTCTATACAGGCTATGGCAGCTGAGCATGCATACCGGCCATGGAGGGTGAGCGTGCATACAGGCCATGGAGTGTGAGCGTGCATCCAGGCCTTGGAGGGTGAGCGTCCATACAAGCCATAGAGGGTGAGCGTGCATACAGACAATGGAGGGTGAGCGGAAACACATGCCATGGAGGGTGAGCATGCATACAGGACATGAAGGGTGAGCATCCATACAGGCTATGAAAGGGGAGTATGCATACAGGCCATGGCGGGTGAGCGGGCACACAGGCCATGTAGGGTGTGCGTGCACACAGCCATGGAGGGTGAACGTGCACACAGGCCATGAAGGGTGAACGTGCACACAGGCCCTGGAGGGTGAGCGTGCACACAGGCCATATAGGGTGAGCGTGCACACAGGCCATATAGGGTGAGCGTGCACACAGGCCATGGAGGGTGAACCTGCACACAGGCCATGGAGGGTGAACCTGCACACAGGCCACGGAGGGTGAGCCTGCATACAGGCCACGGAGGGTGAGCGTGCATACAGGCCACGGATGGTAAGCGTGCACACAGGCCATATAGAGGTGAGCGTGCACACAGGCCATGGAGGGTGAGCCTGTACACAGGCCATGGAGGGTGAGCCTGCACACAGGCCATGGAGGGTGAACCTGCACACAGGCCATGGAGGGTGATCGTGCATACAGGCCATAGAGGGTGAGCCTGTACACAGGCCATGGAGGGTGAGCGTGCATACAGACCATGGAGGGTGAGCGTGCACACAGGCCATATAGGGTGAGCGTGCACACAGGCCATATAGGGTGAGCGTGCACACAGGCCACGGAGGCTAAGCGTGTATACAGGCCACGGAGGCTGAGCGTGTATACAGGCCATGGAGGGTGAACGTGCATACAGGCCATGGAGGGTGAGCGTGCATACAGGCCATGGAGGGTGAGCGTGTATACAGGCCATACAGGGTGAACACATTACTTATTGTAGTCCCTGCCACTCTTCATAGGTGTCCTTGGCTCTTGGACAATTCTGCTGATAATTCTTTTCACTCCTCTGTCTGAAATCTTGCAGGGAGCACCTGGCTGTGGCTGGTTTATGGTGAAATGATGGCCTCAGCAGTGCTCACTGGAGCCTTCAGGAGTTTAGAAATACTTTTGTAACCAACGCCATCAGTATTTTTTTACAACAATAAGGTTGTGAAGGTCTTGAGACCGCTCACTGGTTTTAACCATCATGAGATGTTTCTTGTGTGGCACCTTGGTAATGAGAGACCTTTTCATAGACCATCAGTTGTACCAGCTGATATTATTTCCCACTAAGTGTCAGGATTGCTCTCTAATTACTGATAGATTTCAGCTGTGTCAGGACTTTCCAGGGCTTTTTGCACCTCTCTTTCTTCATGTGTTCAATACTTTTTCCATGTGTCATTTCTCATTATTATACATCATTTATGGACTCTATGGTTTATATTCTTTGCCTTTGTGGATCAGATGGGTTGTTACCGACATTTGGGGAGAATTTCATGTCAAGTAGTAGCTTAAGAAATATATTTACTTAGATAATTGATGACGTGTTCAATACTTATTTCACCCGATGTAGATGCTGTTCACTGTTATATGTATATACTGTACACCGGTGATATAGGAGCTGATCACTGTTATATGTATATACTGTACACCGGTGATATAGGAGCTGATCACTGTTATATGTATATACTGTACACCGGTGATATAGGAGCTGATCACTGTTATATGTATATACTGTACACCGGTGATATAGGAGCTGATCACTATGTATATGCTGTGCACCGGTTATATAGGAGGTGATGGTGGTTATAGTATATAGAAAGCTGTGGGGGTTATATATATAGGACTGTGGTGTTATATTATATAGGAGCTGATGGTGGTTATAGTATATAGGAGCTGATGGTGGTTATAGTATATAGGAGCTGATGGTGGTTATAGTATGTAGGAGCTGATGGTGGTTATAGTATATAGGAGCTGATGGTGGTTATATTATATAGGAGCTGATGGTGGTTATAGTATATAGGAGCTGATGGTGGTTATAGTATGTAGGAGCTGATGGTGGTTATAGTATATAGGAGCTGATGGTGGTTATATTATATAGGAGCTGATGGTGGTTATATTATATAGGAGCTGATGGTGGTTATAGTATATAGGAGCTAATGATGGTTATAGTATGTAGGAGCTGATGGTGGTTATAGTATATAGGAGCTAATGGTGGTTATAGTATGTAGGAGCTGATGGTGGTTATATAGGAGCTGATGGTGGTTATAGTATATAGGAGCTGATGGTGGTTATAGTATATAGGAGCTGATGGTGTTATATTATATAGTATGGGGGTTATAGTATGTAGGAGCTGGTGGTGGTTATATTATATAGGAGCTGGTGGTGGTTATAGTATATAGGAGCTGATGGAGGTAATATTATATAGGAGCTGATGGTGGTTATAGTATGTAGGAGCCTGATGGGGGTATAGTATAAAGGAAGCTGATGGTGGTTATAGTATGTAGGAGCTGATGGTGGTTAAATAGTATATAGACTGATGGTGGTTATATTATATAAGGGAGCTGATTGTGGTTATAGAAAATATAGGAAGCTGATGGGGGTTTATAGTATGTAGAGCTGATTGGTGTTATAGTATATAGAACTGATGTGGTTATATTATAAAGGAGCTGATGTGTTATATTATATAGGAGCTGAGGAGTTATAGTATATAGGAGCTTAATTGTGGTTATAGTATGTAGGAGCTGATGGTGGTTATAGTATATAGGAGCTAATGGTGGTTATAGTATGTAGGAGCTGATGGTGGTTATATAGGAGCTGATGGTGGTTATAGTATATAGGAGCTGATGGTGGTTATAGTATATAGGAGCTGATGGTGGTTATAGTATATAGGAGCTGATGGTGGTTATATTATATAGGAGCTGATGGTGGTTATAGTATATAGGAGCTGGTGGTGGTTATATTATATAGGAGCTGGTGGTGGTTATAGTATATAGGAGCTGATGGTGGTTATAGTATATAGGAGCTGATGGTGGTTATAGTATGTAGGAGCTGATGTGGTATATTATTAGGAGCTGATGGTGGTTATAGTATGTAGGAGCTGATGGTGGTTATAGTATATAGGAGCTGATGGTGGTTATATTATATAGGAGCTGATGGTGGTTATAGTATATAGGAGCTGATGGTGGTTATAGTATATAGGAGCTGATGGTGGTTATAGTATATAGGAGCTGATGGTGGTTATAGTATATAGGAGCTGATGGTGGTTATATTATATAGGAGCTGATGGTGGTTATAGTATATAGGAGCTAATGGTGGTTATAGTATGTAGGAGCTGATGGTGGTTATAGTATATAGGAGCTAATGGTGGTTATAGTATGTAGGAGCTGATGGTGGTTATATAGGAGCTGATGGTGGTTATAGTATATAGGAGCTGATGGTGGTTATAGTATATAGGAGCTGATGGTGGTTATAGTATATAGGCGCTGGTGGTGGTTATATTATATAGGAGCTGATGGTGGGAGCTGATCACTATGTATATACTGTGCACTGGTGGAGTATATAGGAGCTGATGGTGGTTATAGTATATAGGAGCTGATGGTGTTTATATTATATAGGAGCTGATGGTGGTTATAGTATGTAGGAGCTGATGGTGGTTATAGTATATAGGAGCTAATGGTGGTTATAGTATGTAGGAGCTGATGGTGGTTATAGTATATAGGAGCTGATGGTGGTTATAGTATATAGGAGCTGATGGTGGTTATATTATATAGGAGCTGATGGTGGTTATAGTATGTAGGAGCTGATGGTGGTTATAGTATATAGGAGCTAATGGTGGTTATAGTATGTAGGAGCTGATGGTGGTTATAGTATATTGGAGCTGATTGTGATTAGAGTATATAGGAGATGATGGATGGTTATAGTTTATAGGACAGATGGTGTTTATTATATAGGAGCTGATGGTGGTTATATTATATAGGAGCTGGTGGTGGTTATAGTATATAGGAGCTGATGGTGGTTATATTATATAGGAGCTGATGGTGGTTATAGTATGTAGGAGCTGATGGTGGTTATAGTATATAGGAGCTGATGGTGGTTATAGTATGTAGGAGCTGATGGTGGTTATAGTATATAGGAGCTGATTGTGATTATAGTATATAGGAGCTGATGGTGGTTATAGTATATAGGAGCTGATGGTGGTTATAGTATATAGGAGCTGATGGTGGTTATATTATATAGGAGCTGATGGTGGTTATATTATATAGGAGCTGATGGTGGTTATAGTATATAGGAGCTGATGGTGGTTATAGTATATAGGAGCTGATGGTGGTTATATTATATAGGAGCTGATGGTGGTTATAGTATAGGAGCTGATGGTGGTTATAGTATATAAACCCTGAGGTGGTTATAGTATATAGACGAGGTGGTTATATTATTAAAAAAGCAGTGGTTATAGTATAAAAGCGGATGGTGTTATATTATATAGGAGCTGATGGGGTTAAGTATAAGGAGCTGAGGTGTTATAGTATATAGGAGCTGATGGTGGTTATATTGCTGGTGCACTGTGTTCCTGGCTCTCGCCCAGGTTCCCGCTCCGGGCCCCCGCGCACACGACGCTGCTCAGGAAACGCAGCGGTTTTTTCCCGTCGGCGGCGGCGATGTTTTCCCTTGAATCCTGCAGGGCCGGCTCACACGTCGTCGCTGTATTCCCGGCAGTGATTTGGCCGTTTGAAATCTTGCTTGCATTTCCCTAGTACGGTGAGATCCTGTGACAGCAGCGGCCACTCCTCTCCTGCAGAGAGATCCGTCTCGTCCACCAACCAGCGGCCGCCCTCCCACTCCTACTGTCAAAATGCGGGCTGCACCCACACACACTCAGCTCTGCACCGACACATTACCATTCTGCTAGGGTCTACAGGTTGCAGCGGCGGCGAGCAGAGTCCTCCGTCACCGCACTGCAGGAACGTGGCTGCGGCACCAGCCGTGTGCCCCACCCCTCCGACTCCAGTCCCTCCAAAGAAGATATCCAAGGGCACCAGCCGTGTGCCCCACACCTCCGACTCCAGTCCCTCCAAAGCAGATATCCAAGGGCACAAGCCGTCAGCATCGTAAGCCGCATCTGCTTCTCTTGGCCGAGACTGAAGGAAAACACCTCCCACGCTGCTCCGGAGACGATAGCTCTGATCCGGGCCGAGCAGATGCTGGCGGCTCCTCAAGATGCACTGACAGGATAATGACGACGAGCGTTTATTTCCCTGCAAGAAAATTACAGGTGTCAGACGATCCGCCGCTAAGACGCAGCTGAGGAGGAAGGTGCCGAGATCTCGTCTAGGTGATGGAGACACAGGTCCACTAATAGAATTCATGTCTGGCTGGAGAGCGCTGCAGAGGACGTGAGCGGCAGGGTCTCCTTCTCCGAATAGGACGAGGTGCTCCCCAGAGAGAGAGAGAGAAGGGTGTCTGGACGGTGGAGAAGATGCCATCCATCCTGGTGGCTGCCAAGATGAAGTCCGGACTGCCCAAACCGGTGCACAGCGCGGCTCCAATACTTCATGTCCCTGCGAGGACCATCCCTCAGCCCTGCTACCTGAAACTAGGGAGCAAGATAGAGGTGTCCAAGCCGTCGTTCACCAACAGCCAGGTCCCACTCAAGCCAAACGTGGGGTTCGAGCCTACGGGGGAAAGTCTGACCATCAAGAAGGAGGACTCCTCGGAGGATGGATTCGATACACAGGTCAGAGGGTGGTTCTGCTGCACGTGGGGGTCTGGGGTGTAGCGGCTCTTGCATCTGTAGGAAAGCGATGGCTCGTCTGTCCAATGTTGGGTGATGGAAGGGCTGGAGTGTGTGGAATATAGTGGCCGCCGGCGTGCCAACGGGGGGGTCTGGGAGAAGGAGGGTGGATGGGGGAGTTACCTATGGAGCATGCTCTGTGCCACCGAGACACGTTGTAGGAGGCTGCCTATGGAACATGGTCTATGCCACCGAGATAGGTTGTAGGAGGCTGCCTATGGAACATGGTCTATGCCATCGAGATAGGTTGTAGGAGGCTGCCTATGGAACATGGTCTATGCCACCCATAGAGGTTGTAGGAGGCTATCTATGGAACATGATCTATGCCATCTAGATAGGTTGTAGGAGGCTACCTATGGAACATGGTCTATGCCACCGAAACAGGTTGTAGGAGGCTGCCTATGGAACATGGTCTATGCCACCGAGATCGGTTGTAGGAGGCTGCCTATGGAACATGGTCTATGCCACCGAGATAGGTTGTAGGAGGCTACCCATGGAACATGGTCTATGCCACCGAGATAGGTTGTAGGAGGCTGCCTATGGAACATGGTCTATGCCACCCATAGAGGTTGTAGGAGGCTATCTATGGAACATGGTCTATGCCATCTAGATAGGTTGTAGGAGGCTGCCTATGGAACATGGTCTACGGCACCCGTAAGGGATGTAGGGGGCTACCTATTGAGCATGCTCTATGCCACCCATAGAGGTTGTTGGGCGCTATCTATGGAACATGGTCTATGCCACCGAGATAGGGTGTAGGAGGCTGCCTATGGAACATGGTCTACGGCACCCGTAAGGGATGTAGGGGGCTACCTATTGAGCATGCTCTATGCCACCCACAGAGGTTGTAGGACGCTCCCTATGGAACATGGTCTATGCCTCCGAGATTGGTTGTAGGAGGCTGCCTATGGAACATGGTCTACGGCACCCGTAAGGGATGTAGGGGGCTACCTATTGAGTATGCTCTATGCCACCCATAGAGGTTGTAGGGCACTACCTATGGAACATGGTCTATGCCACCCAGACCATAGACCTTTGAGCATTCTTTATGTCACCCATAGAGGTTGTAAGGAGCTATCTATGGAACATGTTCTATGCCACCTGTAAGAGTTATAGGGGGCTTCCTATTGAGCATACGCTATGCCACCCATAGAGGTTGTATGGCGCTATCTATGGAGCATGGTCTATGCCTACTACAGAGGTTGTAGGTTGCTACCTATGGGACATGCGCTATGCCACCCCCCCCCCCCCCCCCCCCCCCCCCCCCCCCCCCCCGGAAATTTTTCCCCCACCCGCCCTACTATTTTTGCCCCCAAAATTTTTAAGGGGAAAAACCCTTTTCATCCACCGAAGGGTTTTTATAGGGGGTTTCCATTGAGCAAAAGGGCCCCCAAAGGGTTTATGGCGCTATTTAGGAGCATGGCTTCCCCGGGTGTGGGTTGCTACCTATGGGACATGCGCTATGCCACCCAAAAAGGTTGTAGGGGGTTATCTTTGGGTCATACTGTGTTCCACCCATAGAGGCTGTGGGAGGTTATTGTTGGGTCATACGCTGTGCTCCCTAAGAGGTTGTAGGGGGACACCTATGGAGCATACTACATGCTTCCTGCTGGGTCCTATATACAGGTGTATGATTTCCATAGATGTGATTCCTGCAGACTATCGCTCCTCCCTTTGGCTGTGACGTCGTTGTTATGGATTTTGCACCGATCTCTGTGGATTTGGTTAATTAACCCCTCATAAGTGACGGGTCTACGGTTCTGTCTGATGTGATCCCCACGGAGCAGCCGGGCCCCTGCTGCATTGTGCATGCTCCGGGCACCTGCTGCATTGTGCATCCCCCGGGCACCTGCTGCATTGTTCATCCCCCGGGCACCTGCTGCATTGTTCATCCCCCGGGCACCTGCTGCATTGTTCATGCCCCGGGCACCTGCTGCATTGGACATCCCCCGGGCAACTGCTGCATTGTGCATGCCCCGGGCACCTGCTGCATTGTGCATCCCCCGGGCGCCTGCTGCATTGTGCATCGTGCTCTATAGCCAGACAGGTGTCGCCAGGAGGGAAGGATGGGTCCAAGCTGGGGAGGGAGCAGAGCGCGGCCAGACCCCGGTGCCAGGAGATGGGCATGGCTGGGGTGCAGCATATGGAGGGTCCCTGAGCTCCTGCCCCTGCTGCATTGTACATCCCCCGGGCACCTGCTGCATTGTACATCCCCCGGGCCCCTGCTGCATTGTACATCCCCCGGGCACCTGCTGCATTGTACATCCCCCGGGCACCTGCTGCATTGTACATCCCCCGGGCACCTGCTGCATTGTGCATGCCCCGGGCACCTGCTGCATTGTGCATCCCCCGGGCACCTGCTGCATTGTGCATCCCCCGGGCACCTGCTGCATTGTGCATCCCCCGGGCACCTGCTGCATTGTACATCCCCTGGGCACCTGCTGCATTGTGCATGCCCCGGGCCCCTGCTGCATTGTGCATCCCCCGGGCACCTGCAGCTGCACCGTGCATCGGGCTCGATAGGCCGACAGGGGTCGCCAGGTGGGAAGGATGGGTCCTGGCTGGGGAGGGAGCAGAGCGTGCCCAGACCCCGGTGCCAGGAGATGGGCCCGGCTGGGGGTGCAGCATGTGGGGGGGCCCCGGCTTTCATGCTGGATCTGCCGTCTGATGTTGTTCCGCAGCCGCCGACCATATTTCATCTCTGCTTTCTAATAAGAAGCACATGGGGGACGTGTTACTCCCGAACATTGGGCTGGTAACGCGGAGGCGCCGGGCGCAGGGAGGTGTGAAGGTGGGTCCTGGCCGCCGCAGAATGGCTGTGTGTAGTGATGAGTCCCTGGGGGGCGCTGGCGAGAGGGTTGGGGGACCGGAGCTGAGGCTGGGTCTATACGGGGGGGGCACCGTGTGATGGGGCAGTATTCGGCGGCATCACCTGCACTCTCACAGCCTCGCACCCAGCAGATGCCACGGGACGGTTATATTTAGTCTTTCTATACAAGTCATTTTTTCCTACAAACACATTGGAAAATTCATTCCGAAGCCAGTTCTCCCAGCAGCGTGTGGTGGGAAGGACTGGGAAGCGCGGTCATGGGGGGCGAGAGGCTGGAGGCACCTGTTACAGGGAGCGAATATCAGCCACCCTGCCAGATCTACTGCAGCGCCTACATGGGAGGTCACCCAGCTTTCCCAGACTAAGATCTACTACAGCTCCTACATGGGAGGTCACCCAGCTTTCCCAGGCTCAGATCTACTACAGCTCCTACATGGGAGGTCACCCAGCTTTCCCAGGCTCAGATCTACTACAGCGCCTGCATGGGAGGTCACCCAGCTTTCCCAGGCTAAGATCTACTACAGGCCTGCATGGGAGGTCACCCAGTTTTTTCCCAGACTCAGATCAAATTTGCAGCGCCTACATGGGGGGTTCACCCAGCTTTCCAGACTCAGATCTACTACAGCCCCATACATGAGAGGTCACCCAGCTTTCCCAGGCTCAGACTCTACACAGCGCCTACATGGGGTCACCCAGTTTTCCCAGACTCAGATCTACTACAGCGCCTGCATGGGAGGTCACCCAGCTTTCACAGGCTAAGATCTACTACAGCGCCTGCATGGGAGGTCACCCAGCTTTCCCAGACTCAGATCTACTACAGCGCCTGCATGGGAGGTCACCCAGCTTTCCCAGACTCAGATATACTACAGCGCCTGCATGGGAGGTCACCCAGCTTTCCCAGGCTCAAGCTACTAAAGGGAGGTCACCCAGCTTTCCCAGGCTCAGATCTACTACAGCGCCTGCATGGGAGGTCACCCAGCTTTCCCAGGCTAAGATCTACTACAGCGCCTGCATGGGAGGTCACCCAGCTTTCCCAGACTCAGATCTACTACAGCGCCTACATGGGAGGTCACCCAGCTTTCCCAGGCTCAGATCTACTACAGCGCCTGCATGGGAGGTCACCCAGCTTTCCCAGGCTCAGATCTACTACAGCGCCTGCATGGGAGGTCACCCAGCTTTCCCAGGCGAAGTTCTACTACAGCTCCCACATGTGAGGTCAGCCAGCTTTCCGAGGCTCAGATCTACTACAGCGCCTGCATGGGAGGTCACCCAGCTTTCACAGGCTCAGATCTACTACAGCTCATACATGGGAGGTCACCCAGCTTTCCCAGACTTAGATCTACTACAGCTCCCACATGGGAAGTCACCCAGCTTTCCCAGATTCAGATCTACTACAGCTCATACATGGGAAGTCACCCAGCTTTCACAGGCTCATATCTACTACAGCTCCTACATGGGAGGTCACCCAGCTTTCCCAGACTCAGATCTACTACAGCGCCTACATGGGATGTCACCCAGCTTTCCCAGTCTCATATCTACTACAGCTCCCACATGGGAGGTCACCCAGCTTTCCCAGACTCAGATCTACTACAGCTCCCACATGGGAGGTCACCCAGCTTTCCCAGACTCAGATCTACTACAACGCCTACATGGGAGGTCACCCAACTTTCCCAGTCTCAGATCTACTACAGCTCATACATGGGAGGTCACCCAGCTTTCCCAGATTCAGATCTACTACAGCGCCTGCATGGGAGGTCACCCAGCTTTCCCAGACTCAGATCTACTACAGCTCCTACATGGGAGGTCACCCAGCTTTCCCAGATTCAGATCTACTACAGCTCCTACATGGGAGGTCACCCAGCTTTCCCAGGCTCAGATCTACTACAGCGCCTTCATGGGAGGTCACCCAGCTTTCCCAGGCTCAGATCTACTACAGCTCCCACATGGGAGGTCACCCAGCTTTCCCAGACTCAGATCTACTACAGCGCCTGCATGGGAGGTCACCCAGCTTTCCCAGACTCAGATCTACTACAGCGCCTGCATGGGAGGTCACCCAGCTTTCCCAGACTCAGGTCTACTACAGGCCCTGCATGGGAGGTCACCCAGCTTTCCCAGGCTCAGATCTACTACAGCTCCTACATGGGAGGTCACCCAGCTTTCCCAGTCTCAGATCTACTACAGCTCCTACATGGGAGGTCACCCAGCTTTCCCAGGCTCAGATCTACTACAGCGCCTACATGGGAGGTCACCCAGCTTTCCCAGACTCAGATCTACTACAGCTCATACATGGGAGGTCACCCAGCTTTCCCAGACTCAGGTCTACTACAGCGCCTACATGGGAGGTCACCCAGCTTTCACAGCCTCAGATCTACTAAATCTCCTGAATGGGAGGGCACCCAGCTTTCCCAGACTCGGATCTCCTACAGCTCCTACATGGGGGGTTCACCCAGTTTTTCCCAGATTCAGATTCTACTACAGCGCCTGCATGGGAGGTCACCCAGCTTTCCCAGACTCAGATTCAACTACAGCGCCTGCATGGGAGGTCATCCAGCTTTCCCAGACTCAGATCAACTAAAGCGCCTACATGGGAGGTCACCCAGCTTTCCCAGACTCAGATCTACTACAGCTCCTACATGGGAGGTCACCCAGCTTTCCCAGGCTCAGATCTACTACAGCTCATACATGGGAGGTCACCCAGCTTTCCCAGACTCAGATCTACTACAGCTCCTACATGGGAGGTCACCCAGCTTTCCCAGGCTCAGATCTACTACAGCTCATACATGAGAGGTCACCCAGCTTTCCCAGGCTCAGATCTACTACAGCACCTACATGGGAGGTCACCCAGCTTTCCCAGGCTCAGATCTACTACAGCTCCTACATGGGAGGTCACCCAGCTTTCCCAGGCTCAGATCTACTACAGCTCCTACATGGGAGGTCACCCAGCTTTCCCAGGCTCAGATCTACTACAGCGCCTACATGAGAGGTCACCCAGCTTTCCCAGGCTCAGATCTACTACAGCTCCCACATGGGAGGTCACCCAGCTTTCCCAGGCTCAGATCTACTACAGCTCCCACATGGGAGGTCACCCAGCTTTCCCAGGCTCAGATCTACTACAACGCCTACATGGGAGGTCACCCAACTTTCCCAGACTCAGAGCTACTACAAGGGAGGTCACCCAGCTTTCACAGGCTCAGATATACTACAGCACCTACATGGGAGGTCACCCAGCTTTCCCAGATTCAGATCTACTACAGCTTCTACATGGGAGGTCACCCAGCTTTCCCAGGCTCAGATCTACTACAGCGCCTGCATGGGAGGTCACCCAGCTTTCCCAGGCTCAGATCTACTACAGCTCCTACATGAGAGGTCACCCAGCTTTCCCAGACTCAGATCTACTACAGCTCCTACATGGGAGGTCACCCAGCTTTCCCAGATTCAGATCTACTACAGCTCCTACATGGGAGGTCACCCAGCTTTCCCAGGCTCAGATCTACTACAGCGCCTGCATGGGAGGTCACCCAGCTTTCCCAGACTCAGATCTACTACAGCTCATACATGGGAGGTCACCCAGCTTTCCCAGGCTCAGATCTACTACAGCTCCTACATGGGAGGTCACCCAGCTTTCCCAGGCTCAGATCTACTACAGCTCATACATGAGAGGTCACCCAGCTTTCCCAGGCTCAGATTCTACACAGCGCCTGCATGGGAGGTAAACCCAGCTTTCCCCCGGGCTCAGATTACTACAGCTCCTACATGAGGGGTCCAACCCAGCTTTCCCAGACTCAGTTCTACTACAGCTCCGACACGCGAGCTCACCCACCTTTCCCATGCTCATATATACTACAGCACCTAGATGTGAGGCCACCGACCCTTCCCAGACTCAGAGCTACTACAGCTCATACATGGGAGGACACCCAGCTTTCCCAGGCTCAGATCTACTACAGCGCCTGCATGGGAGGTCACCCAGCTTTCCCAGACTCAGATCTACTTCAGCTCCGACATGGGAGGTCACCCAGCTTTCCCAGACTCAGATCTACTACAGCGCCTACATGGGAGGTCACCCAGCTTTCCCAGATTCAGATCTACTACAGCGCCTGCATGGGAGGTCACCCAGCTTTCCCAGATTCAGATCTACTACAGCACCTACATGGGAGGTCACCCAGCTTTCCCAGATTCAGATCTACGACAGCGCCTGCATGGGAGGTCACCCAGCTTTCCCAGGCTCAGATCTACTACAGCACCTACATGGGAGGTCACCCAGCGTTCCCAGATTCAGATCTACTACAGCTCATACATGGGAGGTCACCCAGCTTTCCCAGGCTCAGATCTACTACAGCGCCTGCATGGGAGGTCACCCAGCTTTCCCAGAGTCAGATCTACTACAGCGCCTGCATGGGAGGTCACCCAGCTTTCCCAGTCTCAGAGCTACTACAGCTCCTACATGGGAGGTCACCCAGCTTTCCCAGGCTCAGATCTAATACAGCTCATACATGGGAGGTCACCCAGCTTTCCCAGGCTCAGATCTACTACAGCGCCTCCCATGGGAGGGTCACCCATTTTCCCCAGGCTCAGATCTACTACAGCTCCTACATGAGAGGTCACCCAGCTTTCCCAGACTCAGATCTACTACAGCTCCTACATGGGAGGTCACCCAGCTTTCCCAGGCTCAGACCTACTACAGCTCATACATGGGAGGTCACCCAGCTTTCCCAGATTCAGAGCTACTACAAGGGAGGTCACCCAGCTTTCCCAGGCTCAGATCTACTACAGCACCTACATGGGAGGTCACCCAGCTTTCCCAGGCTCAGATCTACTGCAGCGCCTGCATGGGAGGTCACCCAGCTTTCCCAGGCTCAGATCTACTACAGCTCATACATGGGAGGTCACCCAGCTTTCCCATTCAGAGCTACTACAAGGGAGGTCACCCAGCTTTCCTAGGCTCAGATCTACTACAGCACATACATGGGAGGTCACCCAGCTTTCCCAGGCTCAGATCTACTACAGCTCCCACATGGGAGGTCACCCAGCTTTCCCAGACTCAGATCTACTACAGCGCCTGCATGGGAGGTCACCCAGCTTTCCCAGACTCAGATCTACTACAGCTCCCACATGGGAGGTCACCCAGCTTTCCCAGACTCAGATCTACTACAGCGCCTGCATGGGAGGTCACCCAGCTTTCCCAGGCTCAGATCTACTACAGCTCCTACATGGGAGGTCACCCAGCTTTCCCAGGCTCAGATCTACTACAGCTCATACATGGGAGGTCACCCAGCTTTCCCAGACTCAGAGCTACTACAAGGGAGGTCACCCAGCTTTCCCAGGCTCAGATCTACTACAGCTCATACATGGGAGGTCACCCAGCTTTCCCAGACTCAGATCTACTACAGCTCCTACATGAGAGGTCACCCAGCTTTCCCAGACTCAGAGCTACTACAAGGGAGGTCACCCAGCTTTCCCAGGCTCAGATCTACTACAGCGCCTACATAGGAGGTCACCCAGCTTTCACAGGCTCAGATCTACTACAGCACCTACATGGGAGGTCACCCAGCTTTCCCAGGCTCAGATCTACTACAGCTCATACATGAGAGGTCACCCAGCTTTCCCAGGCTCAGATCTACTACAGCTCATACATGGGAGGTCACCCAGCTTTCCCAGGCTCAGATCTACTACAGCTCATACATGGGAGGTCACCCAGCTTTCCCAGGCTCAGATCTACTACAGCTCATACATGGGAGGTCACCCAGCTTTCCCAGGCTCAGATCTACTACAGCTCCTACATGGGTGGCCACCCAGCTTTCCCAGGCCCAGATCTACCACCGCTCCTACATCGGAGGTCACCCAGCTTTCCCAGACTCAGCTCTACTCCCGCTCCTACCTGGGAGGTCACCCAGCTTTCCCAGTCTCAGATCTACTACAGCTCCCACATTGGAAGTCACCCAGCTTTCCCAGACTCAGATCTACTGCAGCGCCTGCATGGGAGGTCACCCAGCTTTCCCAGGCTCAGATCTACTACAGCTCCCACATGGGAGGACACCCAGCATTCCCAGACTCAGATCAAACAAACAGCTCATACATGGGAGGTTTCACCCAGCTTCCCCAGACTCAGTTTCTACTACAGCTCCCACATGGGGGGTAAACCCAGCTTTCCCAGGCTCAGATCTACTACAGCTCATACATGGGAGGTCACCCAGCTTTCCCAGACTCAGATCTACTACAGCGCCTACATGGGAGGTCACCCAGCTTTCCCAGACTCAGATCTACTACAGCTCCTACATGGGAGGTCACCCAGCTTTCCCAGGCTCAGATCTACTAAAAGCGCCTGCATGGGAGGTCAACCCAGCTTTCCCCAGACTCAGGATCTACTACAGTTTCCACATGGAGTCACCCCTTTCCGAGAAATTTGTTCTGTGTTTCAGGTGTGACCCTGCGCCCTATAGTGTCTGCTCTCCTGGATTCTTGTATTCCCTGCCGGCGGTTGTACTACTCCCCACCGCTGACAGCACATCTGCCCTGATATATCACCGCCACCCCCTGCAGAGCCCAAACCTCTGCACTGTGCCCATCCCTAGTGCTCTGCACAGTACTACTGACATACTGCCACAAATGCTCTGCACAGTACTACTGACATACTGCCACAAATGCTCTGCACAGTACTACGACAAACTTCCCCTAAATAAAACTGCACAGTACTACTGACATACTGCCACAAATCTATACACAGTACTACTGACATACTGCCACAAATGCTCTGCACAGTACTACTGACAAACTTCCCCTAATACACTGCACAGTCTAAAAGACATACTGACCCTAATACTCTGCACAGTCAGACTGACATACAGCCCTAGATACTCTGCAGAGTGCAACTGACATACTGCCACAAATGCTATGCACAGTACTACTGACATACTGCCACAAATGCTCTGCACAGTACTACTGACATACTGCCACAAATGCTCTGCACAGTACTACTGACAAACTTCCCCTAATACACTGCACAGTACTACTGATATACTGTCCCTAATGCTCTGCGCTGTACTACTGATATACTGCCCCTAAGATTCTGCACAGTACTACTGATATACTGTCCCTAATACTCTGCACAGTCTAAAAGACATACTGACCCTAATACTCTGCACAGTGCAACTGACATACTGCCACAAATGTTTATGAAACAGTACTACTTATATACTGCCCTAATACTCTGCACAGTACTACTGACATACTGCCACAAATGCTCTGCACTGTACCACTGACATACTGCCCTAGATACTCTGCACAGTACTACTGACATACTGCCACAAATGCTATGCACAGTACTACTGACAAACTTCCCCTAATACTCTGCACAGTACAACTGACATACTGCCACAAATGCTCTGCACTGTACTACTTATATACTGCCCCTAATACTCTGCACAGTACTACTGACATACTGCCCCTAATACTCTGCACAGTACAACTGACATACTGCCACAAATGCTATACACAGTACAACTGACATACTGCCACAAATGCTCTGCACAGTACTACTGACATACTGACCCTAATACTCTGCACAGTCTAAAAGACATACTGACCCTAACACTCTGCACAGTACTACTGACATACTGCCCTAGATACTCTGCACAGTACTACTGATATACTGCCCCTAATATTCTGCACAGTACTACTGATATACGGCCCCTAAGATTCTGCACAGTACTACTGATATACTGCCCCTAATATTCTGCACAGTACAACTGACATACTGTTCCTAATACTCTGCACAGTACAACTGACATAATGCCCCTAATACTCTGCACAGTACAACTGACATACTGCCCTAGATACTCTGCACAGTGCAACTGACATACTGCCCCTAAGATTCTGCACAGTACAACTGATATAATGCCCCTAATACTTTGCACAGTACTAGACATGCTGCCACAAATGCTATGCACATACAACTGTTGTACTGCTTCAAATACTCTGCACAGTACTACTGCCATACTGCCCCAGATACTCTGCACAGTACAACTGCCGTAATGTACTGCACACGTGACATACCGCCCCTGTGCTCTGCGCTGTGCACCTGCCATACTGAGGCGTGCAGATATGTGTCTGTGTAATTGCTCGCCGGTTACTCTGCCCTTAATAGGAAATCTCTGGAGCACTGGAGGATTTAATTATGTCTGGTAGCTGTAATAGGCCGTACATTATAACCAGCCGGGGGGGGGCGGCTATTAGCATGCAGCCTGTTTGTTCAGATGACAGCGTGCATTTAAATACCACACATAGCTCTAGGTGGATATATATATATACTGGGCGGCTCGGAGCCTCCAGGCTCTGCTTCTATGGAAACCACATTCACAATTCTCTTATTTGTCATCAAGATCCGCTCCTCGGGGGGAAAGTCAGCCCCAGAACCTGCCGGAACATTATAGTACTGGGACCGAATGGTTGATAAGAGCTGTCAATCATCCTGTGTGGGCGGAGTCACAGGACTCTCACTGTTTTTCCAAGTAGTCCTCTTAGTATTTACCCTGCTCCAAATCCTATATATCCCAGAGCTCAGCTCCTCTATCATATAACCCTATATATCACAGAGCTCAGCTCCTCTATCATAAAAACCCTATATATCACAGAGCCAGCTTCTCTCCTCAAACATATAACCTTAAATATCACAGACTCAGCTTCTCTCCTCTACATATAACCCTATATATCACAGAGCTCCTCTCCTCTATCATATAACCCTATATATCACAGAGCTCAGCTTCTCTCCTCTATCATATAACCCTATATATCACAAGGCTCAGCTTCTCTCCTCTATCATATAACCCCATATATCCCAGAGCTCAGCTTCTCTCCTCTATCATATAACCCTATTATCACAGAGCTCAGCTCCTCTATCATATAACCCTATAAATCACAGAGCTCAGCTTCTCTCCCTATCAATAACCTTATATATCACAGAGCTCAGCTCCTTCCCCCTCTATCATATAACCCATATATCACAGGCTCCTCTCCTCTATCATATAACCCTATATATCACAGAGCTCAGCTTCTCTCCTCTATCATTAACCCTATAAAATCACAGAGCTCAGCTTCTCTCCTCTATCAATAACCCTATATATCACAGGCTCAGCTCCTCTCCTCTATCATATAAACCCTATATATCACAGAGCCAGCTCTCTTCCTCTATCATATAACCCTATATATCTCTGATCTCAGCTTCTCTCCTCTTTATTATAACCCTATATATCACAGAGTTCAGCTCCTCTCCTCTATCATATAACCCTATATATCACAGATCTCCTCTCCTCTATCATATAACCCTATATATCACAGAGCTCAGCTTCTCTATCATATAACCCTATATATCACAGAGCTCCTCTCCTCTATCATATAACCCTATATATCACAGAGCTCAACTTCTCTCCTCTATCATAAAACCCTATATATCACAGAGCTCAGCTCCTCTATCATATAACCCTATATATCACAGAACTCCTCCCCTCTATCATATAATCCTATATATCAAAGAGCTCAGCTCCTCTCCTCTATCATATAACCCTATATATCACAGAGCTCCTCTCCTCTATCATATAACCCTATATATCACAGAACTCCTCCCCTCTATCATATAATCCTATATATCAAAAAAGCTCAGCTCCTCTCCTCTATCATAAGCCCTATAAATCACAGAGCTCCTCTCCTCTATCATCTAACCCTATATTTCAAAGAGCTCAGCTCCTCTCCTCTATCATAATAACACTAATTTTCACAGAGCTAGCTCCTCTCCCAATCATATAACCCTATATATCACAGAGCTCAGCTTCTCCTCTTTTCATATAATCCTATATATACCAGAGCTCAGCTCCCCTCCCCCTATCATATAACCCTATATATCACAGAGCCCTCTCCTCTATCATCTAACCCTATATATCACAGAGCTCCTCTCCTCTATCATCTAACCCTATATATCACAGAGCTCCTCTCCTCTATCATCTAACCCTATATATCACAGAGCTCCTCTCCTCTATCATATAACCCTATATATCACAGAGCTCCTCTCCTCTATCATACGTTCGTGCTGCTCTTTGTTGTGACCTGCAGTGCTCTGTGTGTTCCTCCGCTTTATCTTTGCATTTGCTTCTTATTTAAATACCGTCATGACAACGGTGCAGAGCGGTCAGCGACCGACGCTCCCAGTGTGCTGCGGTTTGCAGGGTTAGTATCGGGGTCAGTTACAGCGCGAGGGCGGCGCCGGTGTGGATATGCATGTACACACATATATATATATATATATACACTGGGGGGTGATCTGAGTACATGCACAATGTGATATCACAGCCAAAAAGTGCAAAGCCCCTCCCAGGGGAGCAGGGGGTTCGGAGCTCTGTGCCAGGAAAATCAGCCCCATGTAAATCTGTGACTGTGTGAGGGGAGCAGGGGGTTCGGAGCTCTGTGCCAGGAAAATCAGCCCCATGTAAATCTGTGACTGTGTGTGGGGTGCTGGGGGTTCGGAGCTCTGTGTCAGGAAACATCCCTATGTAAATCTGTGTGTGTGTGAGAGCAGGGGGTTTGTTGCTCTGTGTCAGGAAAACCAGCCCCATGTAAATCTGTGACTGTGTCTGTGACTGTGAATTTAATTAGAATTTTTGTGGTGGTTAGCAAGAGGAAAGTATTAAGGATAGATGGGGCCCAACCCACCCCGGGCTCTTCCTACCTCTCTGGGGATGCACCTGGCTGGAGCCCTAGCTTCTTATTTGGGCCCCCATCTAACTACCCATGGGGGGCCGTATCTACTTAATAGGGCTTAGCTACGTAATGGGGGGGATTAACTAACTACTTTATGGGGAACTTACATACCAACCTAATGACGCGTCTTTCCTACTTAACTAATAGGAGGCTCACATATCTAATGAAACTTACCTACCCACCTGTTGGGAGACTTACATATCCACCTGTTGAGGAAATTACCTACCTATCTATTAAGAGACTTACCTACCTACCTACCTGTTGGGGGACTTACCTACCTACCTGTTGGGGGACTTACCTACCTACCTGTTGGGGGACTTGCATACCTACCTGTTGGGGGACTTACCTACTGACCTGTTAGGGGACCTACATACCTTCCTGTTGGGGGACTTACCTACCTACCTGTTGGGGGACTTACATACCTACCTGTTGGGGGACTTACATACTTACTTGTTGGGGGACTTACATACCTACCTGTTGGGGGACTTGCATACCTACCTGTTGGGGGACTTAGCTAGCAACCTGTTGGAGGATTTACCTACCTACCTGTTGAGGGACTTACCTCTCACCTGTTGGTGGACTTACCTACCTACCTGTTGGGGGACTTACATACCTACCTGTTGGGGGACTTGCATACTTACTTGTTGGGGGACTTACATACCTACCTGTTGGGGGACTTACATACCTACCTGTTGGGGGACTTAGCTAGCAACCTGTTGGAGGATATACCAACCCACCTGTTGGGGGACTTACCTACCCACCTGTTGGAGGACTTACCTACCTACCGGTTGGGGGACTTACCTACCCACCTGTTGGAGGACTTACCTACCCACCTGATGGGGGACTTACCTACCCACCTGTTGGGGGACTTACCTACCTGTTGGGGGACTTACATACTCCCTGTTGGGGGACTTACCTACCTGTTGGGGAACTTACCTACCCTCCTGTGGGTGGACTTACCTACCTGTTGGGGGACTTACATACCTACCTGTTGGGGGACTTAGCTAGCAACCTGTTGGAGGACTTACCTACCCACCTGTTGGAGGACTTACCTACCCACCTGTGGGGGGCCTTACCCACTTGACGGGGGGGGTGTACCTACCCACCTACCTTTTCGGGGGCTCACATATCTACCTACTGAGATGCCTATCTGATAGTGAACTTACCTCTATACCTGATGGGAGGCTCACTAACCTACCTATGGTGGGGCCCCAGATGTTTTGGGGGCCCCCACATTCCTGATTCCGACCACATGGCCAAGGAGATGACGTTCACAGTCAGGACAGTCGGTTCTCCTCGTGCGCCTCTCGTGTGTCTAAGTCTACTCGCCTTGCATTCTGGGAGTCTGGCACCCGCGGGGGCCCCGGCACTGGTTTTGATGGGGGTGAGGTTCGGGTAACCGTCCTGTTGACGTCTTTTATTCGCTGACGTCGTCTGGAGCCAGTTCCCACTGACCACCCCCTTGGCTCCTCGTCCTCCTACATCTGGGGGCCCCTGGCTTGATTTCCAGGGCCCTCACAGCAGGGCCGCCGTCTCTGCGCTGTTACCTTCTGCAATAGGAGCCTCTGCCTTCCCTTCACGCTCGGCTGGAAGCGCCTCAGACACTTTTACCATTCGCAAAACTCTATTTTTAACTTTACTTTTTTTAACTTTTTTCCCAATTGTTGGGAAACTTCAGAGGTCGGAGTTCTTCTATAACGTGAGATCGGGTCTGATGCATCCAGACGATGGAGGCTTCCAGGAACACAATGACTGCACGGATGTGACGACTGTGATTACCGCCAATCACCCCATCATTCACTTACTTCATGACTCAGATCATATTGCAGCCTCTTGATGATGATGATTATGATGGGGGAAAAGGAGGGACAGGGCACACG